>VXBX01000768.1:626410-801554 GCA_013400415.1 Scytalopus superciliaris | reverse complement strand
TTTTTTTTTTTAAATGACTTCTGTAACTGTCTAGTTCAGTATAAGCAACAGATAAAGCTTTGCAGCTTCAGCAAAGGAGTCTGAATGCCCTGGAACATTCCCTGTGGGCTTTCAGTGATTTTTTAAAATTTTAAATTTTTAAAAGTCATTCCATCAATGCAATGAAACAGTTCTATCAAGTAGTGGAATTCCTAACAGAAGGACTCAAGTGTAAATGTATTTTTCCCCAGCCCAAAACCAAAGGACAGTCTTCCAATAGTTTGTCTGGGTACAAAGTAAGCTCACCTCACAAAAATCCAATAAATGACTTTATTAAATATATTCTTTTCCTCTAAAATATAAATATTCACTATACTCTTATAAATGTGGAGTAGGTTCATATTTCATTTGTCTATCCCATCCAAATATGAATCAGTTCAAAATCTGAAAATGAAGAAATAGCATCTGTAATTATTATTTTTTCTATAAATATATATGAATTTTCTTTGCAAACTGCTTAGTTATTCACTTAGACTTCATATAGTACTCAGCACCTTAGATTACATTTTATGTCATTTAATTGTTGGTACTTAGATAGGAATTTGTAATATTTACAATGTACGTATGTGTTAGGTATAACATTCCAGTGATTTGCAAGTGTTAAAGGAGTAAGGAAATAGTGCAGTATAGTTTACATATGTATTTAACCTACCCCACAGAAAGCAAGATTTCACTTTAACCTCTGGAACTTTTATAGGAGCCCATGTCCAAATTTTGTTTTAGAACAGTGATAAAAGTGTTCTGAATCACTTTTTAAAACATTCACCATTTCAAAACCTACACAACTGTTGTAACAGTTCACTTGATGATGTGACGTGAGTCCCTACCCAGAGACCATCCCCCAGCGTACCGACTGCTTTCAGCTTCTCAGATGCTCTCCAAGAAGCCTCCAAGCCACAGGAGACCCAAGTTACTGCCACAGAAAGTTATGTGAATGGCAGTGCTCACTCAATGAGAAATGTCCACCTGGGAATTACTGGTAAGTTATGTAACATGTTACCGCCTACCTGGTGAATTTACATGAGGAATTAATTTTTAAGTGCAAGTACCGTGAGAGTAAAAACGAAGTTCACAGCCAGGTGAGTCCCTCTCAGGCATGCTTGTGAGTGGTGAGAGGTGCTGGGAGTGGGGTGCTCTTCCAAAGGAGCATTTAGGTGTTCTTCAATGATTGCTTTCTCTATTTATGAATTCAGCCTACCATCCTAATTTTTTAATTAGTTTTGATGATTAAGATACCTATGGAAACCACCATGAACTAATTCTTATGCTGTGAATGAACAGCATGACTTACGCTTAACTCTTAAAACTTGGCTTAAAAACAACATGGAACCAAACTGTGTTTTTAATTTCTTCTTTGCCAGCCAAGTGATGCTAAGTTGAAATTTATGTGCTTTCTCAGGAATAATAGAAATGTTGTAATATGACAACTGAACGTCCACAAACTTCGGATTTATTACTTCCTGTACACTTCCTACCCTTCAGAGTGTGAATTTAGGGCAAAACTAAAAGCAGACAAAATCCCACTCCCCATATGAAGCAGTTCTGTTTACAAAGGAAGAGCAATGTAAGTGCCATCTCTGTTTTGCTTCTTATTCCTACCCAATCACAGAATGCCAGTTATTACTTCCAGTGCAAGCTGTATCATCTCTGATTATGAAGGTCAGCATTCCTGCCTGCTTTGTGCTGTGAACAAGGCTGAAACTCAGTGAATCGCATACTTTGACTTGAAGCAGAAGTTCTGGTGCAAAACAGGAACTAGTAAGTTATGGGCACAGAGGTGAATGTCCTACATTTTCACCAGCAAGAAATCTGGACTTGCCAAGTCATGCCCATCAGAGCAGTTCCATGTTAAGTGGTGCAGCTCATGTTCCTGCCCTGGCACCTTCTCCCTCACTGTTGTGGACCTGCTTGAATAACTTTTCTGAAAACTCTCATGAAATCAAGTCCTGCTCCTTCATTACAATTTACTCTTCTGTGAAGACCACACAACCAGCCTTGTCTGAGCGGGGGGGGTGACGCAGTAGTGGTAGGAGAGGAAGCTTAGCATGACTTTCTCTTGGAAAACTGCCATGGAAACACGCTGGCAGAAGCTTCCATCACTCTTCAACACAGATTCAGGTAACTAACCTGAGCTGGGGATCCCAGATAGCTGAAACTCATGCTATTCTGGGAAGTCACTATAAAAATGCATCCTGCACCCCACTGACAGCCAGCTCTCAATACATTGCTGTAGCTGGTCTTACTTTGGCTCCACTGCTAGGAATGTCACACATTTTTATTGTTTAATTTGAAACTGCTCCTTGGCAGGGTCCCTCCATCTGCTCCCTGACCACAGCTATATTGCTTCAGAGTGTCCACGGTGTGTTTTTGCATGCTCTGCTGGGTATTCATGCAACAGGTTCTGACAGTGCTCCCAAAGACAAACCTTCTGTAAGTGGTGCACAGGTTACAACCAAAAGAATCTTTTACTTTTGGGTGGTGGGACAATCTTGTTTGGAGAACTTCTCCTCAGCCAACCTTGAGCTTGCATTACAGCCAACATGCTCTTGTCTGCTTAGCCCTTTACTTATTCTATATAAACAAGTACATTGAAATAGGCACAATTTATGATTCTGAAACATTTACACGTATGGTACTACACGCTTTTACGGTCTCATATGGGATTTTAAAATCTCCTTATTTACAATTAAATCCCCCATCTTTCTTGTCATGCCATCTCTTTAGCTGATCAAAATGAAACCTGGGCCTTGGAAAACTGCAGAAATGACTAAGGCCCAGTCCTGAACCCCAGGCTGGTGTCTGCTGCTAGCTCGGACGGGTTCCTGCTGTTGACTGTACTTCAGATTAGCAGAGTTGCTCTGTCTCTCTTTGAAGAAACAGATGGATCCCACTTATGCCACCAAGCCCAGTCTCGTGATCTTTGCTGACAGGAAGGAATGAATGATGAAAACAATTGGTTTTGGACAGGAATGGAGGTCCAGTTGCTGAAAGTACAGAAAAAAAATTAAATTGAGAATTATTAGATTAGATTACAGCTCAAAGAAGGAATCATTTATGAAGTACTCAATGAACTGCTGTCTGGTATTTTGAACAGGCTTCTACTAATAACAACCCTTCTCAACAACATACTTTTTTTCTTTTGCATACATCTGCAAGTATTTAGGTTATTAAAAGTAAGTAATAAGCATCTTTAGAGCAGATGAAATCCTGGTGCCTCTGGCCTTGCATCCACCTGGGTGAGCTGTAGAAATCTGAATCAAGTCCTGGAAGCAGTTTTCCAAGAGGCTCAATCCCTCCCATCTTTTCAAGTCTGTGACTAGGGATGGTGGTGGGACTGCTCTGTCTGATGCCCAGTGATCTGCTGTTGTTCACAGCTAAAGCACCTTCAGCTGGTGCTGCAGAATTGCTCCTCTGTTCTCACAGCCAACAGTAAGACTGTACTGAGTCTTTTTTTTTCACAGTTGTGGTTCAGATGATCTCACCACTCGTTGCTAATCATGACAGGCTTATGGCTTAAAAAGTGAAATGGATAAATACAAAAATTCTAATATCTGGCTATTCAGAGGTACATTTTTTTTCTTAAATGGGACAACTCTTTCATCGCTCTTTGCATGGTTTTATGATTTTAACCGTATTTTTAGATCATCTCCTTCTATAATAAGATTGTCATGCTGTACTAGAAAGCACAGCATCTAAATACTGGTACTGAAAACTGGCACTGGCCAACTGTTAGAATAGAACAGAACAAAGTATTTCAGTAGGAAGGGACCTACAATGATCATCTAGTCCCACTTTCATTGGTGCTTCTCTATCCCCAGAGCCCGTACGACCACCAAAGAGATGGCAACATGCATTCCTTTTCTAAACTATACTTACGATTTCTCCATCTTTTCCTCCAAAGTCTAAGTAAAGCATCCTTATCCCATCATCTGAGGACATTTTCAGTTTTTCATACGGATATTGTGCAATTTTCTTGGAGAAGGCACCATCTTGTGGTTCAGTTGTAAGAGAGAATCCATGTTCGTAATGGATCGTCAAGCGGCATTCCTGGCTTTTGTATGTGCAAGCTGGAGAGGAAATCAAATTTTAGTCTGTAACTTTCTTAAAAGCAGCGAATTCCATTTGGCTGCAGGTATCTGCATTTGGCATTGGATCTCAATGCTATCTTGTAGAAAACTAACCTTTCCTAAAAATGTGCTAAGCGTGCTCTAACTATCAACCTGCAGATTTGGAAAAACAACAGAAATCCTTCTGTTGTGCAAGGTCCCAGCGAAGTTATGGTGTAAACACAACAGACTAAAACTGTCCTCAGCAGTAGCAGGACTGATGGCATCCTTTCAGTTACTCACTTCATTCTTCATGTTGCAATGAACATCTACATACTGACAATAAACCAATGTATGGAGGTTTAAGAAGGCTTAGACAGGTGTTTTCCTCCCTTCAAACCTTGACAAAGTCACAGCTACTCTTTTTACGTCTGACAGACACAGCCAAAATCAATAAACACGGCACACAATGCATGAGAAAATTAGAAGCTGTAAAGGGTTTCCCTAAAGTATTTTGACAAAGATGAAGGTACTCCTGAGTCCTCATTAGTGCCATGGTAATTGAAAAAGAGCCCAGCTAATTGTATATAATAGCTACTGCAGCAGAAAGTCTGCATATACCCCTCGCCTCAGAAACAGAGGCCATAATCCAAATTAAAAAATGAAGTTTTGGTGTTCACATCACAAATTCCATATTCCATCACTTTTCTGTGAATAGTTCTGCCAAGGAAGGTCCTTGACACTGAGATAAAAGCACCATGATAAAAGAAGGGGCTGATGCTCTCCTCCTGCTTTTGGAAAGAATGGCTTCCATGTCACTGTGCTGAGGAAATGGACATGACCCACTGAGCACTCTGGTTGGTTTCCATGTCAGAGGCCCTCCCAGGGCAGCCTGAGCTTCCTGCAAGGCTCTGGGCCAGGCAGCCTGTGGGCAGGAGTCCCCATGCTCAGCAGCACGTGGCTGTACCTGACACTTGAAGGAACCAGAACTGCCCCTTGTCATTGGTGGATTTGTGCTTTGGCTCCTGCTCTCACATTTTTAGGCAACAAGTGGAGATGAGGTTCAACATGAACAGCCCTGCCAGCTGTAGGGCCAGCAGGGAAAGGATTGCAAATCCTGGGGGCACTCAAGAGAAAGGCACAGCCTCAAAGCCTCAGAGCCACCCCAGACCAGCAGCTACCTGGCCAGATGGGGCATCACTCCAGAGCAACTGCAGCTGATTACTTTTATTCCAGTCAATTTTGCATGTACACAAGTGCTGAGAAATGGCATCCTGATGTTCAGGGAGGGAAATAACTACCCATCAAAATGTGGCTATTGGACTGGTTTGTATTTTTTATTTTTTTTAACTCTTCTCAAGTGTGCAGAGATTGGTGAATAAATGGCCAATTCACCCTTGTAAATGTGCCAGTCCTCCTCTGCCTTCTCCCTCTGCAGGAGAAATTCCTGCCACGCTTGCAGGAGTCTCCTGAATCTCAGAAAAATGCTCTTATTCGTGTGTTTCTAGACAAACCTCTGACAATCACTCCTCCATGACATTAAGGCCTATATGGCTGACTACAGAATTTTGTCTAAACATGCTGATAACAAAACTGACAGTCAGCAGGATAGTGACTGTGTCAATGGCCACACCAGCTGGGACTGGCTCAAAAGCCAAGGGGACAGTATTTTAAACACATAGAACCTTGAACATAACACATTTTTTACATGAATCACATCAAGCGGAGCTCCAGTTGCCATGAGTGTCACAAGAAGAATGTGTAGACACAGCACTTCAGGCGTTACTCACATGTGGTGATTTCTGTGATGAGCTCTGCAGAATTGTGGCAGCCCTGCACCACACTCCTCGTCCACAGTGACAGGTCTCGACTAGTCTCTGTCCTGAACAGATGGGTTTCAATCCCTTGCCTTGTACCAGTACGGGTTGCAAAAGACAAATCCATCCCTGACTGTGGTGAGCCTTTTCCTGGGCCAGAATGAACCAACCTGCAATTGGATTTGAAAACACATCAGGGAATTCTAACACACAGTGCACTGCCCCAAAATCCCCACCTGAGCACAGCTCTGCTCTGCACATTCCTAAAGGCACATGGTTGGGAGCATGAGAACTCTCATCTCCTCTGTATTCACTCAGGAGAGTGAAGGTCCCAGGCAGTGAGCACAGAAGCAGCTGGACATGCACGTGAAGAGGTGGATGTCCCAGAATTTTTCTAATGAGTTCTATAAAACATCCCTTTGGATGAGGAACTGAGAGAAATCACTGACTGGTCTGTGATGATGGAATTGGCCTCACAGATGCAAGTGATCACTCAGATGAGGTAGCTGAATCCAACTTTCACTGTGAAGCGCATTTGCCCCAAACCTTAAACATCTGCAGACAAACTCAATGATAAACAGTGTTGGATAAAATATGTATATGCATATGTAAACTATGCAGATGCCAAAGTACTGTCTCACACTTACTTTTCCCAAAACCTATAAAAAGCAAAGTAGCTGCAGCTACTTGTAATCTGAAATTCTCTCACATTTGTCTGCAATTGGCATTTTTTTGCTCAGCATCAACAGCTGATCTCCTGTGACCAGGAAAGGTGTGTTCATCTGGGCAAACACAAATCACAGGGAATATTTCTGAGTGAGGAAATCATCATCTCATAATTATTAATTCTTCTTTAAGACTTTTGTGTTGTTTTTTTCCCTGCAGAAGTGTGGACAGTCAATATAGAATACACTCAGGGACACAACACTGATTCATCTAAAAAGAATAATCCAGAGAAGCTCATCACTCTTTGAGATTCAGAGACTAACCCTCAGAGGCAATCACAAAATGAAATTCTTCTGAAAAGCTTATTTCTGTCTTGTGTCTCCTGTTTCCCTTTCTATAGGCAAATAATATACTTCATATGAGACTATAAAGTATGTAGTGTGGTAGTAGAACACTTATGCTGAAGGATAAAACATTAGATTATACTAATCACCTACTGAATGCTAATGTACCCTCAAAGTATTGTTTTGCATCTGGAAGAATAGTTGGCTGTTAGCTGACACTGTAGGAGTATGCCATCAAACAGGGATGTTTTAGTAGGGGGGAAAAAAAAAAGCAGAAAAGAAAGAACAAAGAAAGCACAACTTTAGCTCTTCAGTTACTGAAACACTAGTCACAGGGGGTATCTGAAATTTAACTCAATTCCCTGATGGTTGGTGCTGACAGCTGGGATGTACACACTGTGCCCTTCTCTCATACCCTGCTAGGAGGTTTGCAAGTTTTGTTTGTGCTCAGGTTCATGGAAACTTCCTTTAGATTTTGAGCACCCTCCTTGATTTTATGGTTTCAGGAGCTCCTGGAAAGCAAAATGCAGAGTATCCTGCTCAGAGCTGCCCTGTGTCTGGGCAGGACAGCAGGGCTTTTCTCCCCCTAGCAGGGCTGAGTTAATGCCCCACTCAGCTCTGATACTCAGGGCCTCCTAAGTGCTCTCCGGCCAGATTTTGCAGTTGAGGAGCGAACAAACAACTCAAAAACTTTAATTCCCTTTCATTTGGTGTGAGAGGATGCAAACTCTGAGTGGAAGGTGCATCTTGATAATTAGGACAGGAGCCAGGGAACTGGAATTTCTAGTGACATCTGCTTGCTGCCTGTCCCCAGCCAGTCACCCAGGCACAGACAGGGCCACCAGTCTCATGCTGCCTTCTGCTACCAGGCTGTGGGAAAGCAGCCTGGAAAATCACATCAAGTTTGTCATTAAAAATAAAACTATTCCAGTTTTTCCCTGGATCATTCCTTCTCCTATATGCAGTACTCATCAGCTGTGCAAAAACTTGTTTTTTCATACTTCTGATACTGAATTCAAGACAAACAGATGATTCCAATGTTTTAATTCCTCTAAAACCACACACACCACAACCACCCACTCCCCCCATACCTTTCTGCTTTATCCATATCACTGGCATTGTAGGTTTTTCAGCATATGGATAGAATGAAGATGTACTTTATAAATTAAAGTATATGGACACTTCCAACATGAACATTTATTCTTGCCTGCCTTCTCTTACTATCCTCTCATTATTAAAAATCCAGTCTTGCTATTGAAAAACCCTTTTTTACTGGACAACTCCAGACCATGCTTTGGAAAGTCAAGCACTTAAACATGAACTAGACAAACAAGCAGGGGAACATTTGATAGTATTTTTGTACCAGCTGTCAGTACCGATGTATTTGGGCACAGATCAAAGGATTTCCAAGCTTTAATAAAGCTGCATTCACGCGAGATGCTTCATTTTACATAGAAGGTATTTTATCCTAACGACCACAGAAATACTTTAAAAGGCTAAAAATAGCCTCAGAAACCTCCCAGAAGGCTCTCCCTCGCCCCTGCCTCCCACCACTGAGCGCCAAAGGCTCCTCCTGGCACAGGGAGAGCCGCGAGAGGGCAGGAGAAGGCTGGTCACCATCGAGGCTCCCCGGACAGGGCAACTGGAGTGGCTGCACATGCCACTCTTGGCACGCTCCAGGGAGCCAGGGAGACACTGCTAATCTTCTGTCATTTCTCCCTTGTCTCTCTGCATTTTTAGGGACCTTTTCGGCATTATCCTTTGCAAATGTGTGATAGCAAGAGGGATATGGTCCAACACGAAGTGCTGGTGCAGGGTGAGATGCACTGGGACCTGTTTCTCATCCTAATGCTATGGAAAGAGCTTCAGCAATGTACTGCAACAGCCAAATCTAGTGGCCTCTTCTGAAAGGACAGCGAAACCTGCACTGGCATTCAAAGGAAGCCTTCAGCTGCTCACTCGAGATTTATCACAGAAAAGACCATGCTACAAGTGTATCAACACTTCTGCAGCTCTGCTGGTTAGAAAACCACTATATCATCTGGCCTTTCTTATGTCACCCACTTAGCATTTGAAGCCTGCTCTGGAATGGCTGGACTCCTTGGAAACCTATGCACATGCTCTCAAGTCATCTGCACGGAGGGAGCCACAGCCACCCTCAGTGCCTCAGGAAGACAAGCACAGAACTTGCACAGCACCTCTCAGGGTTCTCAGGGAATCCAGTGCTCTCTGCCTGTCCCTTTGCCTGTGTGCCCAGATAACTAACAAAACTCCTTCCCCAATTTTTCATATCATTAGCGATCAAACTTCTTTAATACCTTCTGGTTACAGAGTTCAGCTGTACACAAAAGCTACTTACCTGATCTTTAATCAGAGCTGAACATGGGCTGCCCTTTTTTCTTCTCTTTCATTTCATATCTGGCTATGATAGATAATGGAATTTGATTGCAAACATATAAGATGTAATTACTTAAGCCCCATTCCCATTCTAGAGGGAGGACTGTTATTCAGGCATAAGGAAACACTGAAACAGAGATTATGACAGAAAGGTCCTTGGAGTCAGGGCTGTGTGCCAACTTCTGTGCCTCCCGGTGCAGAGATTTAAAGGAACAACTTAAATCTGATCTCAGTTTTATTTGAGCTATTACTTATATTCCACACAAAGCTGGAAAAGACTGACTGGAAAATATTTTTAGGTCTTAATAGCAGTCAGAGGTTGAAGGCAAACTTATCAACAAACAAAAAGGGCATGTTGAAATTCTGCTGTTAAAGGACTGTAAGAAGATTGTAATCCTTCTACCACTTTCCAATTTTCTCTGCTCATTATGTCTTGGGTAGATTAAGCATGACTCTACAGTATCTGGAACCGAAGCTTTCCAGTTTCAGCAGCTTTTCAAATATGCATTAGCTAAGCAAAAATGTTTTTCCAAGGACTCATAAAAATCTGAAAGATGGGAGCAGCCAAGATTACAACATGGGCTCTGCAAACTTTCCAGGTGAAAAGTTCTAAATTGCACTGATCAATGCACAGAGGGGATTAAAAAACTTGTCACGAGGAGGGTAATCAGTGACCGAGAATGAACACAGCAGTCAATACCAACAGCAAATCCTCTCTATTTTTTCAGTATAACTGTACTCAGTGTGACAGATCATGAAAGCAGGACCCTGCCGGGTTTTAATCAGAATCATCCAAAACAGTAGATGTAATGATTTAGGGAACCTGTTCATTTATGTAACCTGTTCACCTTGAAGATTTGTGTATTTATATGTATTTATCACATTGTGACTCCATTATGAATGCCAGCTTCTGTATAGTTGCTGTCTTTTTGCCTGACTTAAATTCACAGTGGTATTAGTAAGAAATCACAGAAATGGGGCTGGAATGGTTCTCAGGAGGTCACTCAGTGAATCCCCCTTCACAGAGAAGGGCTAACTGTGCCAGTGCACTCCTGTGTCACCTATCCTTCAAAGTCACCAGTGATGAGGACTGTACACCTTTCCTAGAGAATCTAACCCAGTACCTCACCTGCATACCAAGTTTTTCCCAGGACCTACTCTGAACCTCCCCTGCCACAAGTGCAATCAACTATGTCCTATTGTATCCAGGAGGGACCTAGAAAAGATGCTCTCCTGTCCTCCTTGTGCCTCATTTTCATACCTGGAAACTACTGACATGTTTTCCATGGATTCTTTAGATTAAACAACTAAGGTTTCTTAAGAATTCCCCTACTGATAGTGCTTATATATGTTCTCATTGATTTCTTCCAGAACTTCCACAGTTAACTGGCATCCTTTTGGAAGTGCAATGCCTCACATGAAGGTGGTGTATCACCTGAGGCTTTACTCGTGGTCTCTAGTTAGTTATGATTACTACATCTGCCCAACATGCAGCACTTCTGCTATAACCCCAGATGATTGGCTTTATTATGCCATCTCGAAAACATAACACCTTATATTTATGCAGTTTTGCCACACTGTCCAGGTGCTTCCTAGAAGAGCAACCACTTTGTCACGCATATTCCACCCCACAACAATGCAGCTGATTATTTCCCAGCACTGAACTTCACATCTGTCCTTTCTGAACCACATCCTGGTTTTCTTACAGACCATTTTCCTATCCTGTAAAGACCCTTCAGCAGCCTGACACATGTTCTGCACGACTTCTCATTCCCCTCCAGCCTGAAGACTAATGTTTCTCCACTCAGGCAGGTATCCCATCAGACAGGGAGATGACTATCCCCGCCAAGGTAAGCTGGTCTGTAATTAAATGCAACCTCTTGAGGGCAAATAATCAAGTAACAGGCCCTCCAAGATGAGGACTTAGATTGTTGGATGCAGTAAACTGGTCACCCATGATGGGGGCTGGCAATACTCACCAAAGAGCTGTCTTTACACGTGACAACATGTGAGCAGGAAGGGACGGGGTGCACTACAGGATCTCCAGTCACTTTAAGGAGGACTTGGGAGGACAAGTGAAACCCCAGAATACTGGAGAGAAAATGCATCACTTTCTGCTGGGGTGCTCTTGCTTCCCAAACTGTAAGGGTTAGTGACACACCTGGACACAACCTCTAGCTGCAATACTACCCAGTTTTCACTTGGACTTGTCACCTGGAATTGCCAACATTCATCACCACACAGCAGGCTGCAAGCTGCAAAGCTTGTGTCTCTTGCCTCATGTTATGGTAACAAAGGGTGAGTCAGAAGCTGGATTCCCAGGAAGTCTGAAAGCTCCATCATGGGTAGGTAGACTGGGACAAACAGTCATCAGTGTAATTCACAGAGTTCAGTTTTATTTTTTTAATATAATGACTTAGCAGCAAAGCCTCAGTTCATTTGGGGAGAGAATTAAGAGACAGAGAACAAAAGTTAACTAATGAGAGTGCAGTAAGAGACGACTGCTTTTGGCCATGTGGCACCAGCCCTTCTGAATGAGACCTCATTGAAAATGGTATAATAGACGCCTGTAGCAAGGCCAAAACAATGGAACAAGAGCTCTTTCTCAAGCCCTTTGACCACACTGGCAGAGAAACGTGATTAAGATTCACATCAAGAAGCACGGACAGTTTCCACAGCATAAAGACAACCATGGGAAAGCTCTCTCTGAATTAGTGTTGATGGATACCTCCAAAATAATGCAAATGGTTATTTCCAACCTAGATTCAAGAACATGTCTTCCAAGTTTACTATTTTAAGCCCAAAAAAAAGCTAGATATTCATTTGTTAGAGCAGGAAGAGAAGCTGTGCTGAAAGTGTCTCCATTACATGTGCAACCCTTCAAAAGCACCAAACCAGTGGTGCAGAACTGCCACAGCAGCACGTTCAACTCAGGGCCAATTTCACTGTGTTTCAGCCTGGAAGAACAGCTAGAAATCAGAGTGCTTGTGCCAAGCCCTCAGGTCTGCACACTGAGATAGAAATCTCAGGAGATCAAGCTCAGCTTTTTCAGCACTCCTGCCCCTGTATCCAGGGCAGGCGGTCACATCAATAATCTTGGTGTGCTTCTGCCCATTGGCCTCAGTCAGAACTTGAAATGGAGAAGAGAGGAGTTAAGCTCAGCACACTGGCCCACTGAAGAACCTGCTTCTCAAACCACAACATTTCAAGTGTGATCTATAGCTGTGCACCAGCTCTACCTGTCCCTGGCTGACTCAGCTGTTCCCACTGCTCTTGAAGTGGTCCATAATAAAAAGGCACAGGTACCTGGTGGCTAGCAGGGGGTAGGTATGCAGAGGGCTGAACCAAGCTTCCTTCATCCGGGGCATGCTCTCATACATTAAGAGGTCTTTCTCTGTCAAAACCACTAACACTGGCTTCCAGCGCTTCTCGTTGTCTCCTGGCATCTGAAAAAGAGCAAAGTCTCTGTGAAACAACAGGAAACAAAGCTACCATCACAGAAAGCCTGACTATATGAGCATGTCAAGTTCTGGGTGAGAAACTGAACACAAGAGTGTTTGACTTCTTTGGCTTTTTGGTATCTCACACATAGATTTATAACCAGATGCAGCAGAAATGGAGAAAAGTGCAATGTCATCTGCTGTTCCCATTAGCACTGCCATTTCCAGACTTCCCTTACTACAGGCCACTCCATAAACGCAGTGCTGGAAGAACACTGAGGTGTAGCTGGCTGTTACTGAGCTGTGGTATGCATGAAAGGATATTAAATGTGTATTTATAAAGTGCACCATTCGTGTATAGCTGGCACATTAACCTGAGCGCTGGACACTGCTGCTGCTGTTTTTATTTTCATGAGTGAAATAAGCTGAAACATCATCACTATTAAAGAGTGGCAAGTAGTAAAAACTAGTGGTTTGGGAGCAGATCTCTTTTCTTCAGCAGTTCGTTTTCATTGCTTCTCCTTCCTTCATGCTATTCTTCCAGTTTTACAAGTCCCTGTAAAGAGATCCAACGTAGACATGGGGTTGATCTCAAGCATTGACTCAGTGATGGATCGGCCTCCACATTTCAAACCCATCTGTTGAAAATGTCTAAAGGCTGAGACATCAGGGCCCCTGATGGGCTGAAGAAGCCAGATGTGTAATTATATTTTGCAGGTTAGACATGTGACAGTCCACATAGCTACACAAGTACTCTTATGGGGATCAAGCATGGATCCTGGTTTCTACTTATTCTACTCTGGCAGCATAGCAGTGTCCTAAAATAGATGAGAATATGAAAGGGTCTTAGTTTCCAGTAAGAATGAAGCCCTTACACAGACAAATTGATCATTTTCCTTTTTGGTGCACATAAAGAAAAAGAAAGCCCAGCCCACCGTAACACAACCACACTTTCAAACTCAAACATCTTGGCTGGGTACTGTACTAAAGGGAATGAAGCAAATTCTGAGATTCACCAAAGAATCTGCTTGTCTACATGACTCCTCCATTAAAACCTTCTCTGAGATACAGAAGCAGTTGTCTATGCTGGTTTATGGTTGATGCCAACCTAGTTGCCATGGGAATGTGTCACTGGGCATATTACTGGGTGGAGAAACATATAAAAGGGATCAGACTTTGGGCAGGTTGGGAGTGGCACAGCCAGGAAGGGTAATTCAGATCCTTAAGCACGATGTGGCTTATGTGAGGGATTCAGATGGAGAACCACATTTGAAACACATGTATTCTATACAAAGACATGGTCCCACAAATTTCTAAGCTTTTAAGGGCTTTCAAGACAGATGTAATATAACTTCAGACCAGAACACCAATGCCTAAAGCAGATCTCAAACTAAGATTTTTGGCTTGCATAATTTTTAAGATATATTTTTCCCTCTGAATTAAGCTTTTCCAATAATCATATTCCTGTTTACAGCATTACTTGCCCATTGGCTGTTCAAGAATCAACTTTAAGTAATAAGTAGTTCATCCTTTAAATTTCTTCTGAAGAGTCAATTCTTATTTACAGTTTTCTTGTGGTGACAGTTTCTTGAAACACAACCTTTCATTTTCAAATAGGGCTTAATAGAGACGCCACATAATTAAACACCTATTAGTACACTCCAGAAAAAAAAATGCAAAATCCAGTGTTCTCAGAGCCCATGTACTATGGAAATATTCACAGGAGCGTTTTGGAGCACCTGCCTGTGTTCTTTAACTAGAAAGATTTTAATACATACTTTTGAAAATTTCCAGAAAAGGAAGATGAATATGACATCTCTCATAGATACTCAGATCCATAATCTGAGGGAGAAAGCAGGCAGTCTACTCAGCTCTTACTTCTTCTTTTTTAATTCTGTGACCATAAGCAGTCCAAAGACTACAGCAAGCTGCTCACAGCTTTTCTGCAGAACTACCCTGCCTGTGTAGCATTTTCAATCATGAGTTTTGCTATCAAGTGGCTGGTCAGTAACTGTGACTGCAGAAACTCTGGCAAACGCTTCTCTGTAAAGCAACTACAAGAAAGAGCATAAAACTCATTTTACCAGCTGGTCCCACAGCTATTTGCTGGACAGCTGTAAACATTAGGAGACAGAATTTTCAGTGTGGATCCTGAGGTTACCACCTGCACAGCAAATCCCACAGCTTTGCTCCAGTCCTTGCCCACAGCAGGGTGACTGTGGAGATGATGTGGCTTGGTCGTGTGGTATTGAAGATTTTTTTTCTCAATAAGTGACCTTACGTTACCTCTCATTGTAGGACGTATCCCGTGTTTGTAGGGTGTGTACTGGGAAGGGGAGAGGAGGAGAATGATGTTTCCCTGTGCCCTGCTAGGAAGCCCTCCCCCATGAGAAGGGCCACGCAATACACACACTTTTAAACACATTTTTTAAACCTTGCTGGGACCAGAGCTGCCTCACTGATGAGGAATGCTGGTGTAAGCAATACTGCTGCTATTTCAGACCTGAAGAAGGATTTGTGTGCCTGAAAGTCTGTCTGTTTTTTTTCCCACTGTAGCAGCTGATCTAATAAAAGATACTGCCTTTCCTTAAAAAACCTTGAATTGCATTATTGTTCCCTTATTTTGCTGGGGTTTGGATCAGGCTGTAACAGCTGATGCTGTGCTGTTCAACAGGCAGTTGGCACTTCTGGGAGGTGTCAAAGAGAACACACTGTCCCGTAAATGGTAATAGCAGATTTTACAAAGGAAGAAGAGAGGCTGCAAATATACCATTAGCCTACAGGGCACATTCAGCACAAATCAGCATGGGAAATTAATCCAGATCAAGCAAGTGTCATACCAAGCATGAGTATAATAGCAAATTACAAAACAAAAGCAAAAAACATACTGCTCATGGGCAGCTAAGTGAAGGATTTGTTCAAGTGTTAAAGGTTTTAAAACCTGACATATCATAAAGATAACATGAAATACTTCTGTAAGAATAAATTTAAGTATCATTTGAGATACATACTAGAGGCACTGTTTCAGAACAAGATTAGGGGCAGCTTCTTAGCCAGAATTTTGCAGAATTCTGGAACTTGCACTACAGTTTCTTTGCTCCAGTTCCCACTTGCACATGTGTATTTCAAAGTGCACTGATCTGTGTTGCAGACAAATAAAATCACCATCCACTGTAAAAAACCTTTCAAACTCAACTCTTTTTCAAAGTCAAAATGGTTAGATCAAACCTAGACGAACTACAGAAAAATCAGTACTCCACAATGAAATGAATCAGCAAATATTTTGCTGGTGGTCTTGGCACTGTTCAAGTACCCCTAAGCAAAAGGCACCAGTGTTCCCTCTGCCTGTGTCACTGGGGTCACTGCTTATATTGCCAGGTGAAATTCCACTTCAAGTCAATGAAGCTGTAAATGTTTATACCAGAAGCAAACTTGATTTTTTTTTTCTTTCCTAGACACACAGTGCCTCCAGACCAAAGTCTTGAAGCACAAACCTGAAAAGGGAGAATATAGTCTAAAAAACCCAAGTTCAGTGAAGAATCCTTTTTGTGACTCTAAACCTCTATGCTCCTTATTTACTCACCCCTTTAAGTGGAAACACCACTTTTTCCCATATGCACCTCTCTGGTTTACCTTTCCAAATTCAGAAAATATTACACATATGGCAGGGATGAAATCTAACCTTTTGGTGTGTAACAATGTGATGGCTGGGCCTGGGATGACACCAGGGGAGACCTGTGTTCATGACTTGCTCAGCCACAGGCTTCCTCTGCAAAGGCATCCTAAATGTTCTGTGTTTCCATACAGACACAGTCTCTGCTGGGGTGGAAAGTGCTCCTGTAACACACACGGCAGGAACAGAAATAAATGTGGAGGCAGAAAAAGTGTGCAAGAACAGCTGCTGTATTTCAAGCAGCTACACGGAGACTTGGCCAGCAGCCTTTGGCTGCCACAGGAGCAAAGGTGCTCTGATGTGGACAGCAGATGGTGCATGCAGGGTCAGGGCACACCAGACCCTGGCAAGCTCCGGATGGACCCCTTTGCAGAGGTGTTGCCCAGGCTGTGCTTTAGGGCCACATCTGCAGTGTGAAGGACTGACTGCTCACGATGACACAAGCTCAGCACTACCTGTAGCACTGCTCCTCCTGGTTTTCTGGCAACTACTCCCATGCTTAAGGCCACTGCTCAACATGTACCCTTGAAGAGTAACTCCTCTATACACAGCAAACAGTTTCAGAGGAGCCAGCTTGTTTTCCCTGCAGCAATGGGGACCCTTCAGTGGGAATCATAGCTTCCAAACCTTCAACAGTTTTCACGTATAATTAGTTTCCATAAAGACAATGGGCATCTCACTGGAGATGAATCCTTTCACAAACTGTTTGGCCCTTTGCTCTTTCATCTGCCAGGTCTCCTTTTCAAAAGGTCTTTTTTTGAATTTCAGTTATCTTACTTCAGGTTGCCAGGAATGGATGAAAGAGTATTTTTAATTTATGAGGCTCACAGATAATTAAATTAGAGGCCTTGGTCTACTCTGAAAAGCTGTTTTATATTTTCATTACCTCAAAAGGGACACTTCAATTACAATCCTTGTTTAGTAAACAAATTATAAACAGCCAGCAGATTCCATTGCAGCGAGTGTCCAAAACGTGTCTTTTCAGAGACCACTGTGAAGGTAGCAAGTTTATGTTTAACTAAGTAGTTTGTTTAACCCCCTTTTCCACCACCTCCTCCCAGATTCCAGACCTACAAAATCCCTTATACAGAGCACAGGAAGAGCAACAAAGAAAGAATTTTCTTGTTATTTTCCCTTGCCTTTGACTTAAAATCTCTCTGTGCTGACAAGCCAGCTTTGACACAGGCTGGGATATGTTCTGCTATGTATTTCTTGCCTTTCCATTGTCTTTTGATGAAGGGTTACATCCATGTTCAGAATAAATTTGATTAATTTACAGAAACCTACTTGTCAGTTCCTGAAAATAACAGCTGGGGCTCAAAAGGATTTTTGCAAGATGAACAGCAGGGATGCAGAAATACATCCTGCAAACCCCAGCATATGCAACAACGCTGGTATTTCTGTGAGCTCAATTGATGGGAGGCAATTTGCAATGCAGGAGTGGGTGTAAGTGACAGCCGTAGGCAGGGGATATCAACATCTCCCATACCACACGCAGATGAGATGTGTTTTGCGGCTAAACTTTGTAGTTTTAAACAGGAAATAATGTGCACATTGTTTAGAAATAAGGAAGGGGAAAAAAAAGCTAATGAAAATGTGTCTAGTTTTGTTCTTCTCTCTGACCTCAGTGATGGCTCAGAGGTGGCTTGTGCCATTATCAGATCTGAATCAGAGTCATTGCACACATGAAAATCCCCCAAAGGGCACAGCATTTGCCTCCTGTAAGCAGGGAGCAGCAAGTGAGTGATGCACACACTTGGCCACGGTATCCACTGCTGTGCAGTCAGAGCCACACAGGTCAGGTGGGAACCACAGCAGGGACCACGTGGATCCAGCCCTTGTGCTGTCCTGAGCAGAGCCCGGAGATGCACTGATTGCCTCAGTTATAGGCACTGCTGAGCATGGACAAGACACTCATTCTCAGAACAGGTCTGTTCAAGTCTGAACTCCTTCTAATTACCCTTCAGAAGAAAGGAGACAAGCCAACTTTTCTCAAAATTAACACAGTCAGCCACATCAACACAGCAATATTTTCAGGCCAATGTCCTCACGCTCTGGACTAACAGGATTTTCAAACAGCTGTGGCTCATACCCAAATACCTCTAAAACAAGAGAGGCACCCCAGTGCTCAGAACTCACCCACACAGGAATGGCAGGTGATCTGAGACCTTTTCTGCAGCCAAACAAGAACACCCGATCCCAGTTTTGCAGTAAATGTATTTTCCAGAGCTTGGTGAAGTCAGCTGGAGTTTTTCTAGTAACTCTTTTATTTTAGAATAGGCCCTTGGGAAACAAGCCTGGAGGGCTGCATGTCTCCCATGCTACAGAGAAGATGGAGTCAAATTCTTCTCAGAGGTGCACCGTGAGACGATGGTGTTCAGTGTGCACAAACTGAAGCAAGGGGAATTTGATTTGATAGTCAGAGAAACTTTGTGTGCCATGGTGGTCAAATACTGGGACAGACTGTGAAACAGTCACACCTCGAGATATTCACAACATGGGTGGGCAAGGCCCCAAACAAGCTGGTCTAGTTGGCTCTGTTTAGAAGCCCAAGTACTCCCTTCCAACCTATAGTATTCTGTGTGTCTATGAAACCAGAAAAAATGGAAGAAGTCCAGATTTGGATCAGAGCGTCATCATTTAGGTTGCCCTGAGTTAAAGTTGGTTGTATAATTCTGTGTAATTCTGTACACGTGCAGCTTTTCATGCATGTGTGTTGCATGGATGTTGTGTCAATATAAATGAAGCAGTCATATAAAACAGTTATTGCTGCTTAAGGGTTTGCAGGATGATTTGCAGTTACCTTGAACCTTAAATCCTTTAGAGTTGTATACAATGTGCATCCTTGATCTTTCTGACTTGATAGAGTCTAACACTGCATTTCCTTTGCAGTAGATTCCTTGCAAAAGATAAGAAATGTAGGGGAGTGAAAAACCCAGCATCACACAAACTTCATTCACTTTATCTTAAGTAAAAGTATATTACACTACAACATGATAAAATTTTAAAATCCTGATGTGTTCTCTTGGGGTCCACATAAACTAAATACACAGTAATCCAAGTCCAGGGGACTCAAAAAGGGACAAAATGGTAATACATCTATTTTAGAAATCTCTACCATGATCCTTTTGCTATGCATGAAGTTGAGATTTGAAGATCGGTAAGTAAGAGCTACTTTGCAGTGAGACAGGAGAATCTAAATTTCTGATAATGTCAGGAATGTTTCCAGGGAAGAACAAACAGGCAGTATGCAAGGAGATGGCAAATGCCCCATACTGTTTGTTAAGACACTGATTACTTTTCATCTTAGAGAAGGTGACCATTGTGTTGTAAGAAGTATGTTGCTGCTGCCTGGGTAAAACACATTTTCTTCTACAGCAGAATCTTCAAACTATGAGAGCACTGTCTGAAATCAGAGTAGTGATAATTTACGATAGCAAGGCTTTGCAAATAGCAAAGGTCTACTCCTGAAAAGATAGAGTGTTGAACTAAATTATTTCTGTATAAAAGCCTGTGTGTTGCTCTCCCCTCCTCCCCCCATTTTTATTGCTTCTCAGAAACTGCCAGCAAGAGCAGGAAAGGGAAGAGGACATTCCATCACTCAAAGGCTGTGACAAGAAATACCTGCCCAACCTTTAAGTCACAAGGACAGAGACAGAAGGTAAGTCAGACACAGGAAGATCAGAACAGCCCAGCTCCACCTGCCACTGAGGCTAATCAAGAGATAGTGGACAGCTAAAGTTCAACTGACCTTCAAAGAAAGCTTGATTGAGAATAAACCTGATCTGGAAGAGGTCACATTTTTAGTACTGCTTATAAAGAAGCACAGGGGAAGGAGGACAAAAGGGAAGGAAAGACCACTATCCTCAGGTTTTTCTAATCAGTTATACTGACTGAACAAATGAATGGAAAACCTGAAGAGTGGAAGTGAGCACCAAACTGCTCTATAAAAGCAAAAAACCTCTGTAAAAGTGGAGGCAATCACAACTACTTACCTCCATGACTTGCCAGCAACTATTTGACCTACCAGTACCTATGTTTCACACAGTAATCTATCTCTCTCTTCCAGTATGCTCACACTACACATTCAAGATAAAAGTGAAGCTGCTATTAGCAGACACCTTTGAATCTGTTGTGTGTTCATGCATAGCTTATTTATGAGGTTCTCTGGGCTCTTCAGACTGTACGTGAGAGTGGCTATAAACTTGCTTTCTGAAACACATCTCATGAACACATCACCAAAAAGCTGGTGACAGGAGCTGCCTTAAGTTAAAAAATGTTTAAATAAAAATCACAAAGCTAAAATTGGGAGAAACTGTACCTCTAAGATGCAGCTTGGCTCTGCGAGAGGTGAGCAGCTGTGTTGTTTCCAAAATAATCACTGGACCCCAAAGCACAATTAACCTACTACTGGGATAAAAACACTGTACTGCCCTTTAAAATGGAGTGGTCCCCTTCCTCCAATAAACCAGGCATGCCCTGGGAAAAACTAAGAAGGACCATGGCATGGCTGTGTATCTTCCACTTCACTTCACAGAGCTGTTTTGCTCATCAGGATTAGCCACAGAAGAAAGGGGATCATACCTGTGAATGGTTTTGTGTTGAGAGGCACAGCAACAGATGGGGGGAGCTTTGGAAGCTCCAGCACATCTCCTGTGCAACTGCTCAAGAACATATCTTGTGACTCAGTAGTAGGAAAACAGGTATGTTCCAGGATACCAAGACCAACCACTGATCTCTGCTATGCTCTGCAGGTTACTATATGCTAGTTTTACTGTGAGCAGAGTTTTCTGTTCAGGCCAAGGTGAAGCAGTTTTTGAGGGAGCTCATCACCAATCACTGCAGCATAATGGTAGTTGTACAGGAGCAGAATCCATGTACAGAAACCATAGTTTCAACTCAGTGCCTTTGAAGAGTCTGTAACTTTCAACTGAGTCTGACCCCTCCTGATCGAAAAGGTATCACAATAGGAAAAATTAGTAATAATACCCATTGCCTCAAAAGATCCACACACACCTCATCTTTCAATTCAGTAAAAGTGTGTGGATTTATAAACATCAAATCAAGAACAGTTTTCAACAGCATCCAATCAAATCTGAATGCTGGAGGTGGATCTCTGATTTGAAAGCAGCTAGCAGTTTTCAATGATGGTTGAAACATGAAAAAATGCCATTTGAAATTATTACAGTGTCTGTTTGGTGAAGGACAGGTAATCATCGATGTCTACGTTAAAACTACAGTGACAGAAATCTATCCCAGGAGATGTTCTGTACCTTTCTCCATCAAATTGTCTTTCCTAATATTCAGTCTCAGAAATAATGGTCCATCATGACTGGTACCTTTTGAAGACTGACAGATCTGATTACTTTACTCAAGGGTCATAATAAATCACAAGTGCTGGAAGAAAAAATAGTAGGGAAGCAATACAGAGAGAACAAGATGTTTCATTCTCGTTGTTATTATGTTGTCTGAAGAACAGTCCGGAATACAGTGTCATTTCAGTCTGTGTGTCATTGATCAATATTCAGTGATACCGAGAGACTGCAATGCAACTAATGACCTCAAGTAAATGAGTGAATTCACTACATTCCTGGCACAAAAACACTGTCAAAATCTGTACACAGTGATTCATCAACTGGAGTTTTGAACTTGCTGAGAAATATTTGGAAGCCTTATTGAAAAAGCAAAAATTCAATTAGAATCTTTAATAATTTGGCTTAATTAAAAAAAAAAATTGATCACCCACAGATTACTGGAAAATGTGGTGAAAATTAGTCACAATTTGGAATCCAAATCTACTTATTTAGATGCCTAAGTAAAAATTTCTATATTTGTCTTTTTTATGATTTATTTATCTACCTGGTTGTCATTTTCAAAGCCATTCAACTTTTATTTTTATTACCTCTTTTTTTAAATAGCTAGAAAATCTGTATCTCCACCAGCACAACAGACATTCACAAGCTATCTAAGATACTCAAGCAACATACCTGCTTTTGGTTGGTTGGCTGGTTTTTGTTTCTTTGTTTTATGGGGAAAAAAAGGGAACTTAAACATATAATTTCCATTTTAATTTATCAAATTCAAAATTTTCTGATGGGCAGGATGACTTTTTTTCCTCAGAAACCCAGCTGAGCTCCAAGAGGCCTCTGCTCACCAAACAGGTATTCAATTTGCTACACTTTGACACCAAGTACAGAGAGCTGGGAGATCATCCAGCAGGTCTTTATGGTGGATCTAGGCATTAGTGAATCCCAGGGCGCCAGGAAAGGTTGGAAATGAACAGCTATTCCATTTAATATCCCGTTCACTTTCTTTCGCTACTTAACCAAGACAAAACTGAATTTAAAATCTTGCCCTTTCAGAGAGTTCTGTTTGATTTGGGATTTGTTAGTTTTCTGAGGGATCTGTTAAGAAGACAAAGAGTATCTAACCAAAAGTGTCACTTGCCCCAATGTAAAGTTGGAAGTTTTGTTCTTCTGCTTTCCAAGAAGGTTTAAGCCAATCATGGGTTCAGAAATATGAATGCCTGGATTCATAGGAAGAGGGCTGTGGAACCATAGGATTGTTTTAGTTGGAAAAGGCCTCCAAGGAACCTCCTAGATGGCTTGAATGCTGACCTTGAATGATGAGTACAGACTTTGTTCCCAAGGTTTGTCTAGCCTGTCCTGAAAAACTTTCCCTGACAAAAATCCCCACCTACTCTATTGCAGTCCTTGGCCAGTTTCACCATTAGGAAATTGTTGCCCATACTGGAGCACATGCCACTGTGGGCATGGGGATACTGTGAGTATGATACTGAGGTATCATTACATGCTTTGGGAGACTAACAGAAAACTCAAATCTGCTTTTTTTAGCTAAATGTAGTTTCACGATGGGAATTAATATAACCCTGCCAAAGTAATTTCAGAAGAGCAATGGTCTCAGAGCAAACAGGCCAATGGGAAGAATGCAGGAGAGAAAGTTCAGAGCTAAAGGATAACTCCAGTTTGTCACCGGCCTGTGACTTGCTGGACAGCTGTCACCACTAACTCTCTGGTATGCACACACCCCTAATATTGCAAAAATAACTGACAAGGCGGCTTTAATAGGAAACCACTATTACCAGCTCTAGCCAGCCAAAGCTCCCTTGGCGATGTCAAGTGGGGCTTGAAAATCCGTCTGAGGTTTGCTTGGTATTTAAAATACAATTTTAATTCTTGCTGATACATCAAGCCCTTTTGCTTTGCTGACATTCCATAGTTTCAAGCTTTTCTCTGTGGCTAGAAACATACAATAAAAATGAGAGCTCAGCTTTCATAAAACCTCTTTATTTCCGAGGATGTAGTAGAAGAAATATCCCTAAAGTAAAAGTATTCGAGCTATGAGCTTTGCACCTATGGTCAGGATGTGAGCTGCCACTTCTCAAGAGGCATCACTTTCCCGGATCTGATACTGTTTATATTACAAGACCTGACAAGATCACAGCCCAGGGGTTTATGGCAACAACTCTTTTAATTAATCTACTATCTACGACAAAAAAAATTAGAAAATATTGAAGGGCATGTGTTAATAGAAACTATGAATATTCAACAGAGCCACACAAGGAAGACGAATAAAAGAATCTTCTACGTGGCAGTTACCTATGCTGAGCTTTAAATTAGTCACACAGGACAAACTGATTTAGTGCTGTGCCATGTTACATAATCTAGATTACTAAAAAATACACAGTTAGGGTCATCAATCTATGGACAAATCCTACAAATACCAGCAAATTATGTGCTATGCAATTTTGAAAGCTAATGCTCTTTATCTGGTTCTAAGTGCTTCATATATTTTAAATAATTACAGCATTTAAATATGGAGAGAAAATTCTACTGAGAACTGAACATTCTTCTAGAAAAAAAAAAAAAAAAACCACTTAGAAGGGATAAAGTTAATTTCCAAAGTCAGTATAACGAGATTGCATGCTACAGGTTATCCACCTGGGGCCAGGATGGGGGAAAAAAAAAAAAGATTTCAGATTTAAGAACTATGCCTGGGATACATTATTTAATAAAATGAAGAACTTCCTGATAACAGCAAATAGAATTTTAGATCTCTTAACAAACATATCACATATCCAAAGAGAAATTATTTTGGGCACAAGGGACATACGATCTCATGAACCAACTGATTTGATCAATGGAAGTTTTTTCCTCCTGTGGGCTAATAAATTATCCCAGCCAATCAACCCAGCAAGTGCCAGCCATTTACAGTATGAACCAGCTGAGGGTAACAGGAACATCACAGATCTGCTATTAGCTCTGCACCTACAAGAAAGTGGAAACTCCATGAAGACAAATGTGTGAATATTACCAACTGACTACACCTAATTCCACTCTCGGTGTTAGAAATGCACTTGCCCTGAAGTCACTGAGAAATCTAACAAATTATTTCTCTTAGTTTTATTCCTAATGTAGAGATAAATATTTGTCTTTTCATTGAGATCTCTTTCATAGTTTGTGCTGACTTAAACATCTTAAATATACTGGTATTAAAAATTTTAAGTAATTCAGTTGAGTAACACTGCAAAAAGAAAATTGGAAACTGTATTTCCTTACATGCTAATATTCACATAACCCATTTTAGAAGTATAGCAAACGGGATTGCATTGGATATCATACCAGCAGTTTCATGGATTTTAAATAACTGGATTTAAAAATTCTGGATTTAAAATAACATGTCCTCATTGGCTTTTTTATTTCCTTAGCCATATGGAAAACAGTCAGGCACAATTAACTATTTGTCAGAAAACAATCTATTAATTAACACCATTCTGTATGAATGGGCTGAAAATCATGTTCTTTGCTTGCCAAAAGGTTTCCATTTCTGCCTCATGTTTGTGCTTTGAACTAAACATAGCTACAGATACATGACTTGACAGAACTGACCAAGGCAAAAAAGAACAACTGCTGCCTCGGTTTTTCAGAACCAGCAGCCAGTGAGATTTTCTAAAGATAGGTAGGGGGTCAGCAAGGCTTCACCTCTGCATCTTCTAAAATTCCCTACTGACAAATCCTTGATTAAACTGGGCAGAAATAGACAAAATCCCAATTAAGACATTTAAATTTGTGGCAGATCTTGAAAGAGAAAAGAAAGGAGGGAAGGGGGGGGGGGGCAAATGGGGAAGTAAGTTACAGCATTTTTTAGGCTTAACCTTAAAAATATAGGATCTGACTTCAATTATATTTATATCCTTTCAATTCTACTGACGTCAATAGATTTACTCCTAAATTATGCCAGATGGGAATCAAGCTAGCTATTACCACATTTTCATGCATATAACTAGTACCCCTTTAAAAACACTGTTTATTCAAAAGTGCATCCTCAGACAGCAGGGATGTTCAGATAACCCAGCAAACATCAGAGGAGAGGGCGGTCAGTGATGGGCAATGCTGAGACAGAGCTGCGGAGTGACAGAAGGGGAAGAGAAAGAGATCCGGAGCAAACTTCATTTGCTGTTATCTGCACGTGCACATAACCTTCACTGCTGCTGAATACTGGGCACTAAGCTGATAACCTCTGGGGGTGACACAAGGCAACATGGTGGCTATTTGCTTCCCTGGTAGAAAGGCAGTATGAGATCTGTGTTACTTCTGAGACTGGTGTTCTTACATTGCATTTCTTATCAGAGCAGGCTATAATGCTGTTGTCTCCAAAACTGTGAACCCCTTTGCAGGTCCACACAGTTTACAGGTGCATAACCATTACTGGTTAGTTGCTTGTCTCCTTGTCACTGCTTTTCAGAATTGTTCTCTCACTCGGATGAGATCCTGTAACCACAATCCATTCCTTCTGCTTTTGCTTGCAAATATCCAAGCAGCTGTTTCAAGTTATTTGAAGGGGCTAGAGACTGAAGTTTTACTTTATGTGTCCAAGCTAATGGAAACTGATGATGTACATGACCTCTGAAGAGTACAAATAGCCCTTCTGTCCAATCTGAAGGGCAAGAAGACAGAGAAGCTAAAGTTTCTCTCTTTGAGATTTCCTTGCAGCTGTGAAGAATTAATCTTAGAGAGTTATGAAAGGTACTGTCCCACACTTCCTTTCTCCCAGGCTCTGTTCATTTTTCTGCACTCATCCATTTGGCTGATGTCCGACAAGAACAGAAATTACAGCAGAGGCACGTCATCTGCTGTGTGGTTCCATGTTTCCTCTTTCTTCTCCTTGACTATTCAGATGTTTATGGTTTGGAACAGAGTCTGCTTCTATTAGTAGTATTTATGCTACGATCTCACACCATGGCATTCCAGGTTTGGCTATTCCCTAGGCAGTCTTATACTAACATAATTATTAACATTATGTTATTAATCACGACAATCACTCCTAGAATCGGTACTGCTTTTTCTTCCTCATTTCAAACTCTTGCAGCAAGAAAGAATCCAAAAGCAAGTCAGCTCATCCTCAATAGCCAGCTTTCCCAAAACCCACAAAAAAGGGGTATCCAGACAAAAACATCACATGAAAGGTTCTCACACTAGCCATGCAGCTGTGCAACCTGTCTCCACACTTCTGTTTTTTGCAATACTTCCAGTGGCTTCCATTTCTTGCAGTTGCCTTTGCCTAGGTTAACACCTGCCTGCAGTTTTGGGCAAGCAGATTTAAGCCTCTGTTTTGAAATTGTAGGTGGGAGAATACTAATGTATTCTTTAATCCTGCAATTCAGAGATCCAAAGAACATATAAGCATTTTTTAAGTGGAATGAATAAATGTGTGTGTTCAAACATGAAGTTTTAATGCATTCCTCAACCTGAAGAACCCTGCAGTAAGCCTGCCAGGATGAGAGAAGCTAGAGACATTACATAAAACATTTCATAATAATGTACAAGCTTTTTATTTCACAAACAAATAGGTAAACTTCTATTCCCATAGCAGGCCTCTCATCGAAGTGAACCTTTTAGAGCCATTTCCATAAACATCACTGGCATTTCCAGCATGAAGTACAAAAAAGCAGCTATAGCCACACTACACATCAGCAGCTACTCTGGTCAATGTCTGCAACTATTTTCAGCACAAGATCAACAAATGAATGTTTGCACAGCAGCATTTGCTCAGCAGAAATGTATAAACATAAAAAGCTCCTACAGTAACACTATGTGTTCACACAGTTTTGGGAATCTTCACTGCAGCCAGCAGTTGTTAGCAATTAAAACCCAGGTGCTTCCTTTCAGCAGGGCTACTGTTACTGTACGAGCACCTGAAATGCAGGGGATACAAATACCATCCAAGGAAAACCTTTGGTAAGTCCATTTGTTTGCAACAGCAGTGTCACTGTGTTGGGAGCAGAAGGTCCAAACCCCCCCACAGTCCTTCAGACTCACACCCAAAGAATTTGGCTCCAGATCCCATTTTTGTACCCTAGTGAACAAGCATGCTGTACAAGACAAAACACCCTTCCAAAGGAGGGGGTGGAAATCCCTGTACTTAAAAAAAGTGTCCCAGGGTATCCACCTAGGTCTCCAAGATGGTCCTCAACCATCCTGCAGTCGGAGCTGGTGAGAATGGCTGTGCTTTTGATGAAATTGCTGGAGCTGCTGACAAGAGCGTGACATCTAAGTACTACCATTTCTTAGCAATGACTCTTCTGATTCCTATCTCCAAAAAGCTTAACTTCTATCACCTGCTGTACCTGTGACTCCACTGCCTTTATCTGATTTTTCTGAAAAGAGACTAAGCTGTTAGAAAAGAAAAATACTTCATGACACTATTAGACAGGAAAAAAAAGTGACATCATGCAGCAAGCGCAGCACTGAAATTGACTGCAATCTTCTAGGAATCCTATTGAGTAGTTATTACTAAGGATGGTGTACCACATCTCTGTTATTTCTTTGTGCCATGCTAGTGCCAGAAAATATCCTGTATAATTCCAACAGGTTCTTCCATGAGATCAGGTGAGACACAACAGTACCTAATTTATCTAGCCCTCTTGTATGTTTGACAGAATGAGTCCTCAATGCCTCATGTGAGTATGAGACCACATCACCACTTTCACGTCCACCCTCCTCGACCTTGGAAATGCTTCACTTTTGTGGAGCTTTCCTGAGAACAATACAAGGATGGGGCAGTTTCTCACACTTCTAGAGAACTTTGCTCTTCTAGCAGATCTTGTTTTGGATACTCCTATCCACTGATATCCTCCTTCTCATCCTGTCCCTTTCATCTGTTTCCTATATTGCATCCAAAGTCTAATGTGAGCACCAAAGATTGCACTGTCTGTCCTTTGGTTTTTTTCAATTTGATTTCACTGGATTTTCTATTTGAAGCAGTAACAGTCTTTCAGCCTTACTGATCAATTTTCATTGCATAAAGAGGAGAGCACAAAACTGTGTGTGATCTGTAGAAATCTAATTTATTCTGTCTCTATTTCTCTGTCCCCTGCATCTGGTTGTTTAAGGCTTACCCTAAAATTGAAAATGTCATTTTCTTATGTAGTCATTGAGCAACTCTTCCTTCCTTTCCTAATCCTTCAAGTGAGGAAAACAGTCAGGAGAAGGATATTGTGCATTTGTTGGGATTGTGGTTTATCTCTCCATGAGGATGATTAGCAAAATAGTGTCTCCGTCTCAATTTAGAATCTGGTCCTTTGAGAGAAGTGTTATTTTTGGAAATTATGAGAAACAGTGAGGCTGGCTGCTTGTGGTAATTCAACAATTGGTCTTAGGAATTTTACTTGTGAAGAAAGGAGAACTTTTCTAACATATTGCTAAATAAGGTATCGACTACTAAAACAAAAAAAAATGTATCAATGCTTCCAAATTCTTTGCAATGCCATGATAGTCATTAGATTGTAAGCTCTGACAAGGTTAAATCTAATGTTATTCAAAGGCTGTTCCCTAAAGTAGATTCCCTTCTGGTAGTAGAATCACTGTCTTACTGTTTAAACATTCAGGCTTTCCTCTCTGTTTCACAGTTCATAAAGCACCTTTATGGTGTGGAGGGTTGTGGGTTTTTTTCCAAACAGATAGAAGGCAGTTTGTTTTTCCAGCTTTGATTAAATCCTACATCTCACAAGCAATGAACCTGTGATACTGCTCTACTGTTTTTAATTGTCTCCTTCCATTAAGATGCCAGCACTGCATGTCTTTCCTGCAGCCCCAGCGCAGTTTTGCTCTGTGCCTGGCACAAGCTCTGTCAGGTCTGAGGTTAATGTGTACACAGTACAACTCATTAGCTGTGCATTGCTATCTGAGCCAAAAATCAACATGATTGATCCAACAATATGTTTGGGCTTGGGACTAAGACTTAAATGAGGTCTCACCAAAAGCAAAGGTCAGCAACTTGGCACAAATTTCGCTATGCGCAGAGAAAACTTTTCTTCCAAACTATTCATCAGGGAAGGTACAAATGACAACCAATACAGGCCTCATTAAAAATGAGCAGAGGAAATCCCTTGGAGAGGGTAAGGAGGTTCCCTCACTATCAATTTTTTTTCCAATCCTTCCCTAAAGCTTTTATTTATGTTACAGTAAAGACAATGTGGAGCTTAAAGGTATCTGTGGGGCTTGGGGTTTAGAAGACTCATTAGACTAATTATCGTGATGTGCACTATCAATTACTGTCCATTTAAGCAGAAGGGATAATTCTGCAGGCAGAAATAAATCTTCAGAACTGAGGAATCTGAGGGAAGGGAATAAAAGATTTTTTTATTTTAATCAGCACTATTGTTTCTTTTAGTTAAAACTCTGTTGTCAAAACATTTCCCACCTTAAAATTAGTAAAGTAAAACAATCATTAGTTTAAGAGTGGGAGAGAGAACAGGAAGGATACTTTTCAATTATAGATTTGTTTCAAGTACAGTTCTCACAAGGATTTCACTCAAAACTCAAGCACTTTGCCACGGTCAGGCCTGAAATCAGAACTTCAAAATATGCTATTTTACATATGGTATCAGCCTGTTCTTGCTTACTCAGTAGCCAAGGGTGTTTAAAATGCTATTGATACAACAATTAGACTGCGCAAGAAATACTTCCCTGCAGTCTGCAGAGTTGCTGTGTTGCAATACAATTGTCTTATGGCACATTTTTGTAAGGGCTGTCATGGTATTATGGGTATGATTTTATTTTTACAGGATTCGATAACAAGGTAAAAGGCTGGTATTAATAACCATGGGAACTTATTACATAAACAGAGGTTGAGCATTAAAATTGAACTGGATTTGTAGAGTCTGCACTGAGTGAATGTCTTGCCATGCTGAAAATTGTAACGTATATAACTTTTCCCTCTTTGCTATTTTTTTTAAGTTCTCTTATTCTTCCAAAGGTCAATCCTTCTTTCCGATCAAGAACACAATTTCTCCTTATGATATATTTAGAAAATGTGTATTTTTTTTTGTTAATAGTTGTTTGGCAAAACAGCATACAAGGCATACATTGCCTTTGCCTGTACCAGCAGTGATAATCTGCTCTTCTGCAACACCCCTCAAACATTAACCAGCTCATCTGTCCTAAAAGAACTTGTGGGTAGAGACAGCACACCTCTGACTGCAAGCTGAGTGGGTGAGCAGGATGGGGCAACACTGTGCAAAAAGATAGGGGAAAAAACCAAATGTTTCCCTCTAAATTAGAATAGTTTTACTAAGAATAGCTTCACTTTTGCCATAATTTTCTCTGGGGATCAGCTGAGGGACCTGGGGGAAGAATGGCTGCAAGGCAGAGAGAAGAGGCTTTTTTATGGCCTATTCTGCTTCTTTCCAATCTATTTATTCATGCCATTAATCAAAAAGCTGAAATGCAAGTATTGTTGTGCTAGAAAAAAAACCAAAATGATGACTGGGGTGAGAGGAATTCATACTGAGCAAAGCCTGAAGGTCAACACACCCTTAATGGGCCCCTCTAATTCCCCTGAAGGTGATTTTTAACTTCAGGAGACAAAACCAGCAAATGAGAACAATGTAACTTTGAACAGGGAAAATGTAGCTTTATGGGAACTTAACATTCAGAAAATCTACGATTTTCTAAGATAGACAATCCCTTTCCTTTCAAGCTTCTGACATGCAGCCGGTAATCAGAAAAACGCAGACAAAGGAGCAACGAGACAGAGTACAAGGGCACAGCTCTTGCCAAACAGTGTTTCCCAGCACCCCTCACATCACACCCGTGTGCACTCAGGATAGATCAGCCCTGGGGATGTAAGAGTAAGTCTGCTTGTTCCACACAAGTGAAGTGGGATGTAGGGGCTGAAGGGTGCCCACAGCACTGCTTGGCTCAGTGCAGTCAGTGGGGTCACTGCTCAGGGCTTTCCTATTGCTCAGAATGCATCTGCCTTACTCTTTGTTTCAGCTGAGTTTGCCCCAAAGCATGGCCTTAATAGCAGCCTCCTTGCCCTGGATGACCACTCCACAGCATCTCCAAATGCCTAGGATGAGCTCCACACCTTCCTGAACCTCATGCTGGTCTGCTTTTTCCCACCCTCCATCCCACAGTTAGGCAAGAACAGGCACTCCTCTTTCCTAACCCACCACTGCTGACACACCACTTGCACCACTGAGAGGAGGCAGAAACACACTGGGGCAGAAGTAGACCAGGTGATTTGGTGCTTAACTGCTTAAAATAATTGGGAAGGGCACCCTGCACTCCCCACTCAACAGGGTTAGATATGGGTTTCATAGAGATCTCTGCTTCCTTATGCAACTTGTGTTTTATTAAGGGGGGATCATGTTACATTTAAATCACATTTGAAAACCAAAGAGCATCGCAGTCTCGAATTTCTTCACTGTCTTTCTTGACAAATTTTTTGTCAGAGGCTGAGAGAATAAAGGAAGCCTTTTCCTGGGTCTTAAGAAAGGGGATCAAAGCCTTCTTTCACATTATACCTGTAACTTTGCTGCTTTTTTTACCAACTGAACTTCACTGCAAATATGTTCAAACAGAGGCTTTCAAACCTGTGAAGCCCCAAAAGGTGAGGTGACCCAGCACGTACGTGAGGGGACATGGATCCTTTTGGACAGATCCAATTGCAGCTGTCAAGGCAAAAGATAGAGAGGCCCAACATCCTGAAAATTTAGCAAGATCTAGGAAGAAAATTCCTCATTTATCAAAATCTAGAAAGCTCCTTGTCCAGAAAAATCCAACCCAAACAGCAGTTCCAGTCTGGATTATCTAGAAGAAAGAGTTAAGTATCCATGCCATGGCAGCCACAGTGTGCAAATACCTAGTGCTCAGGACCACATCAGGATGTGCTCTGGACCACACAGGGACATGGTCCCACCACCCTATCATGCTGGAGAAACTGAGACAACAGCCCCCACACCCCAAAGAGGAACTGAACTCCCCATTTCCATTTTGGCATTCTTTCCTCCATTCAAGCTACAGCCCATCATTTCCCTTCTCAAATCGTGCCTTGGGTTTGCTGACTAGTCATCTGCAGAGATCCCTCTCACAGCAGGGCCATGGGCCACTATGGATCCCACCTGTGGTTCATGTTCCCCTGCCTGCACAGGCCCAGCTGCCAGAGCAGGAACCTCAGAATTCCTTCTGCTGCAGGAAGGGAGAAGTTAAATAAAGCTTCAGAGCGAGATCACTATGAAAATGAACGTTCTCATCATTCCTGGGGTTCATAGGAACAGCTATAGCAATACACTGTATTTTATGGGAAAAGGTAAGTCAGCTGTAAGGATGGTTAGATGAAAACTGGGGCAGAGGGAGTTTGGGAAGGATGCAATTACCTTTGCTGGGATCCGACCGGAACTAATGCAGCTCTCACGGGAAGGGCAAGGGGATAGAGCCCAGTTTACACTGCAACTCGATTTCTGCAAGAATAATCTAACACCTGAAGACTACCACAGGCACAACAGTGCTCACTCACCATTTAACTGTGCTCCATAATTACCTGATGGAGGGGTTTTCCTTCACTGTAACACCCAACTGTACTGCAGAAATACAGACTTTCAAGTTCAGGTCCTTCGTGCATTTACATCATATTCCTATAACTCTTCATTATTTACTTCTTCTTCTTCTTTCCAATCCCCTTGCAGCACCTCTACCTGACTTAATTTCATGATTTGCTCATCTCTCACTGGCATGGGAAGAAATAGCATGTGTCTTATGGATAAAGACTGGCAAAGCCTTTAAAACAGTACAGTGAATGAAAACGCTGTTTTTATCCTGAGTTTTCCTTAATGTAGCCATTTACTGAAGGCACCTAAAGCAAGAAGAGAACACTGTCACTGCTGATGAAAGTGGCCTGTGGAGGAACCTTGCTGAAGCTGGAAGAGGAAATTACTCTTCATGCTATTTCAGGTTTACGTCTTTCCTAAGAACAGGCTGATCGTTATCCCAGATAATGAAGACTGTTAATGTAATTAAGAGCTCTGTTCTGGTGTTTTACAAAGCAAACAAGTAAGTTCCGGTATTAATAAGCTGCAAGGTTAAGTGGCACAGGGCAAAAGCAGGATTCTTCACTTAGATGTAAGTGCTCCACAGCAAGTCAGTAGCTGGCATTTAAAAGTGCAATTTCTAATTTAGGACACAGAGAAGGTTTTTCAATTTGAGGTATGTGTAATCTCCAAAAGGGCAGATTAATTTTAAGATTATGACCAGATATATAATATCAATATGACAAATTATTTCCTTCTCTAACTACTGAAAACAGGAGGCCAGGACCAAACTGCCTTGTTTTTCTTTCTGGGCATTATAGGTGGGTAATATTTCCAAACCTGCCTAGATCATTAGTAAAGAAAGCAGGGATTTATAGAAAAAAAAAAAAGTCCCTGTAGAGAGTAGACATTTCAAAGAAGACCACACTACAGGAATGTAATTTCCTTGCAAATAAGTTAGGCACTTCAGTAATGATTTTTTTACCACTTACTCATGTTTCCAGCACGTTATTTATCTAGTAAAGTCATACCATGATTTGTACTGGGTTAAAAACAGTAAAAACCCAAAGCTTGCTGCAATCTCAGCCTAAACTTGCACAGGTACTTTCCAAGCCCAGAAGAAAGACCTGGGAATTAGTACAACTTGGATTTGATTCCTGCAAATGCTGCTGGTTCAGATTGTGCAGCCTGACGAGGAAGTCACCCCAGAGGAAAAGTTACATCCTGCCTAATGAGACAGCAGCTTCCCAATTCCCTCCTCCCTGCCACACGTTCTCACTACTTGTCTTGCACTGGGATCTGCCTTTGGCATAAAACCTGCAGAAAGCTAATGGAGTCTCTTCAAAGTGTTTTAGCTATGTGATGAGCTGGTGCTTTTCTCATGCAAAGACATTTTAAGCTCACTTTTCCAATTTGGAAATTACACAAAATTTTGAAACTGAAGACTTTCTCCACTTCTTTGAAAATTTATTTGTCTGTGATGAGAATAACAACGCAGCTCTGTTGTTGTCCACTTATTTTGCTAACCAGTGAACATGCTTCTAAAGGAAATGGTAAAACAGAAACATTTTCATTTCATGCTGAGGAAAAAAACAACCTCAAATACACTGTCATGTCATTTGCTTAAATCTTGTTTGGACAGCTTGCATATCTCACAATATTTCTGTTATCAGTAGCTCCTCTGAATTAGAGGAGAGTAGGAAGATAAATATAATTCTGCAACATACAGCTCAATACTGAAGAAGATCACTCTGCTGTGACATGCCTTGCACCTCAGCACTAACACAACGATATGGTTATCTAAGGTTTGAGGAGACTGAACAGCCTGTAATATATTAACACACTTTTCATTTCCGAGATAGTGTCAGGAGCTGAAAAACAACTTGGACTCACTGTGCCCCTTTGGTTATTTCCCTCCAGTATCAGGTCTTTCTTCCCTCTGAAACCCACACCAGATTTGTGGGAGCAGCAACATATTTGCCCTGCCCAGGCAGAGTAATGTGAATAGAAAGCAAGTACTCAGGTTAAGTTCTAGTGAGAAAAGCCTATAAAGGCACTTTTCCTGCAGTTTCAAAAATTAACATTCTTAGAGACAACTTGCAGTAATTCCTATTTTTAAATTTCTCAAAGGAGCTTTGAGATCATTATAAAAAGTCCACTGCCTGTAAGACATTTGACATCCAGAAAAGAGAACAGTCTGGCTGCAGAAGCGCTTTTTTCTCCTTCCAAACCTACATTTAAAGTGTCACTGGCACAGAGAGAACAGGGAGAGATGCACAGCTCAGGGTTTCATTTAGTTTTGGGGTGTTTTTTTTTAACTGACCCAGCTTGAAGCTGGCGCCTGGCTACAGCTTCAGCTGCCCCTGAAGTCAGTAATGCTTTTGATGAATGCTGAATTGGCAAAACCTCCTTTGCAAAATCCCTTTTGCCAGAACACCTTTTTGTGTTTGCACTAAAGAGGCAAAAATTTAGATAAAGCTTTTGCCAATGATAATTTGGTCTACTGGAGCAGACGTTAGAGAGTGATAAAATAAACCATTTTCTCAGTGTTTTAGCTCTCCTCAGAATCTGCTCCTCCTGAAGGAACTCAGTGGTACGTGGATAAGCATAAAGAGAAGAGCAACAATGCCTGTTACAGCTCCTCTGTAAGTCATGAGACGTCCAGAAGTACTAAAAAGAGGGGGAAAGAAAATTGGAGAAGACATTTCTACAAGGATTGAAAGCATTCCTGAAAAGAAGAGGAACAATTCACACACATATAGAAAAGCTCCTCAGTTTGGATGACATTACTAACTTCCTTTTTTTTATTTAGGCACTCAAAGTGTTTTTACAGGGAGCCGTAAAAAAAGACAAGACCTGGAAAGATTAAAACCCACACGTAACTGTTCCCTCACGCTTTGCTTTGTTAACTGCACAGGTCTTGCCGAACTAAAAAGACAAATACAGGAAATACAAGGTGACAAGGAGCACACACACTTCATTACAAACCAGTACTTGATATGTCTCTTAGTTACAGAGAAGTTTTAGGGCACTGGTGATTAATATGACTCTGTAATCCTTGGTCAATTTTAGAAACCCTCCTCATAAGGTCAAGGTCGGGATAAGGTTACTTCCTTAATAAAACAGGGAATATGGCATCTCTAATGATTGCTTCTGGCTGTTTTTCTCCTTATCTACAAGAAGGCCATAGTGAGCATTTGCTTCTCAAAGTGATGCAGAGCTCTTTGCTTTACCTGCAGACTGACCCTCACTGCCACCCCAGGGCACAGCCAGGGACCTGAAGGGGGACCTGCAAGGTGAATGTTTCAGGTTGAAGACCACAAATTTAGGGCTGTCTTCACAGGGAAGTTCAGTTAAGGTTGTAGAATCCTGTTAGCATGCAAATGCTTAGTACCTTAGATAACCTACTATTTATTTTAATGTTACCCTCTTGAGGGAGGCTCCCCTAATGATCTATTTTTGTACTATTATGAAGGTTGAAGTTTAGAGCTAAGTTTAGAGCAGAGTCATATAAAAAATGTCAAACCAGGAAATAGCTTAATGAAAGCAGAGAGTAATCACAGCAAATTACAGTGAATTTTCTATGGGATTACATTTTGCATTCCCCAAACAAGCAGAGGAATTCATCTCACTTACAGTCATTTCATTTTGCTGAGAATTCACTGTAAGAATATGCTATGTAAGTAACATAATATGATGCCATAAAAGCTGTCTTAAAAGTTACAGTCTAAGATGCTTTTTTGACCCTGTGGGAAGCCCATGCTAGAACATGCTCGTGGCCAGACTGGTGGCTCTGTGGAGAGAGGAGCCCACACGGGAGGAGGTTTGCTGGCAGGGCTTGTGACTTCGTGGGGGATCCACACTAGAGCAGTTTCTGAAGAACTTCAGCCCATGGGAAGGACTCATGTTGGAGAAAATCATGGACAACTATCTCCCTGGGGAGGAAGGAGTGGTTGAGGTCACTTGGTCTGTTCAGCCTGGAGGAGTCTGAGGAGAGATCTCATTGCGGGCTACAACTTTTTCATGAGGGGAAGAACAGGGGTGGGCACTGACCTTTTCTCTGTGGTGACACCAGTACAGGACCCAAAGGGATGGCCTGAAGTTGTGTCAGGGGAGGTTTAGGCTGGATATTAGAAAAAGGTTCTTCATCACTCAGAGGGTGGTCAGGCACTAGAAAAGGCTCCCCAGGGAAGTGGTCAGAGCACCAAGCTTGACAAGAGTTCCAAGAAGCATTTGGATGATACTCTCTGGCACATGGTGTGACTCTTGGGCATGATCCTGTGCAGGGCGAAGGGTTGGACTCAACGAACCTTGTGGGTCCCTTCCAACTCAGCATATTCTGTGATTTTGTGGCCCCATGCTGGAGCAGGGGAGGAGTGTGATGAGTTCTCCCCCTGAGGAGAAAGGAGCAGCATAGACAATGTGTGATGAAATGACCACAACCCCTATTCCCACCCCCCTGTGGGAAGAGAGGGGAGAAAGGTAGAGAATATCACACGTAAAGTTAAGTCTGGGAAGAAAGGCAGGGCTGGGGGAAAGTTTTCTTAAGATTTGGTTTTATTTTCTCATTATCCTGTTCTGGCTTATTTTTCCCTAAGTTGAGTCTGTTTTGCCCATAACAGTAATCAGTGAGTGAACTTTCCATGACCTTATCTCAACTCATGAGTCTTTTATTTTCTTTCTCCTGCCCAGCTGGAGAGGGCGAGTGATAGATTTGGTGGGCACCTGGTGTCCCACCAGGGTCAACTGACCACACAGGTATTCATGGTGTGTTTCCGTGAATCACTGCAGAATTTAATCTCTCACCACTGACAAACCCAGGTTTTACACAAGGAGCATCTGGGGTCAGCACCTCACCCAGCTGCCTTGAACACCTCCTCTGAAACAGTATGTAACAGTTTTCATATATGCAGTATATGTACCTCCGTCTCCCACCCTGCAGGTTATCACTCTTTCACCCAGGCTTTACAGCCCACAGTCCAGTAACAAAATAAAAGGAATTTCACATTGCTTTTCACCATATGTAGGAATTTTCTCTACTTTTCAACAGGTCTCCAACATGAGAGAAAGGTGGGAACTTTTGACCTCACTCCATTACTACTGCGCAGCTCTGGATGGTTTCTAGTGAAAAAAAACTGTTGGCTTTTTAGTAACAATGTCACTGCAAGTCTCTCAAGGCTAATTCTTGGTGACAGCCACTGCAAACACACTGGAACATGCACAGAGTCACAGCCTGACCCTAATAAAGGCAAAACAAGTTTCACCATTAAATTCATCTAGACCTTGAAACGGTCTATAATGAGTAACATGAAATAAGATTTCAGTCCAGGAGCAAAAATTAACAAAAAGGTGGGGAAAGCATATGAATAGGCTATTAACTGTAAAAAGAGGAAATTCATAAACCTTAAGCATGCCATGTGTTCACTTAAGACAATCTGTGATTATTATACTTACAAGATCTATATGTTCTGCTACAGAGCAGTTACCCTTTCAGAGAGGATTTTGAAACAGAAAAAGCCTCTAACAGTCAGCTTTTCACAAGTTTATAGAAATACAAAAGAGCAAACAAGATTAAAGAGCCTATGGCTGTACAGATTAATAGTGTTAAAATTTACTTACCAATGTTTTGGTGCTTTAACACCAAATTATTCACTCAGATTTTTACATTTCCTACAGCACTAAGCCACAGAGTTGTGATGTTGTCCCCACTCTGCAAGCTTGGAGGAAGGGACAGGAAAACATACAAAATCTGCCTAAAAGGTTTTGCAATCTTGGTGTCGCTGCAAGTGGTGTGGACTGAACCAAGTTTTGCTAAAAATTAATGGTGTGCCTTCTCAAAGGACACTAGAAAGAAACATGGCACCTGTACCCATGGCTCCCATATTTTCATCTACAAAATCCAGAAGAGAGTTAAAGCATACAATAATTTTTTCAGGGCAATTGCAGTCTGTTTTACACATCTGTCCTGGATGCACAGGTTGAAAGGGCAGTGTGTACAGAGTGGCCATTTTTCCACACACTCCAGCTGGAGAGGCACACATGCTCTGAACAGCTGCCCGGGCTGTAGCTGGATGGGAATTATTTCTAGGCACAATTCTAACACTTTTACTGTAGTAAATCCACACTTATCAGTACAGTGCCTAAAACAAATTCTGAGGCTACTGGTTTAAAACCAGATCATCTCATATTGATACCACAGCTGTGCATTCATTGGGTGGTCTTTCCACAGGCCCACAGATCCCAAACTACTTTCAAACTGAACACCAGGTTTCCCCTGTGGCATAAAACATTTTGATACTCAAACTTTGCAAGATGGGCGGGAGTTGCAATTGCAAGCTCAGCTTTCTATGATGCTCAGCTCAAATGCAGGATTGCAATTAAAAAAGAAGCTCCCAGGCTTCATGGGGACACCACCTCATGCTCCAGACCATGCCCAGCTCCTCAGGCAGGCACAGTGGAGGGGTGGACCATGGACCAAGTGGGTACTTCCAAGCTGGGAGTAGGAAGGTGACAGTTCATATACATCATGGGAGTCATAACAGCAGATGAGCTCAAGGCTGGTGTCAGTTTTAGTGACTCAAGTCCCATGCCTGAACTTGACATGAGATTTTTTGATCTCCCAGGAAAGTCTTTGCTAATTTGCATACAGAAGCAAAGACTATGGTGACCTTCTAGTTTTCTGCTTGTTTGGGGATTTTTAAGCATAAAAATTGGCACGTTAAGAGAGAAGGGTCTCAAGGAAAGCTAACTCAAACCCCAGAATCTCATTCAGTCTCTCCACTTTCAGACAAGGCTGAATTCAGGAACAGAGTGAAAGTGATAAAGAGAGAGCTTAGAAATGAAAATAAGAATATTTTCATTACCTTTTCTGCAAGCCAGCCTAGATGCCTAATCTCTCGACTTCCAGCAATCCCTGTTTTACCCAGCTGGTCTTTGACCTCTGCAATCACCCTGGGGATGAGCTCATTGACACTGGAGTGGATGGCATTGAACCAGGCCTGTGCTGTAGCCGAATCCTTACTCCTGAGCACCACGGTGTGCTTGGCATCAGGTGAATGAACTTCAATAAGTCTAGAAAAATGGGGGGAAAAACATTATGTTCATTCATATACCCTTAGGCAGATAAATTTATTACCTTGCTTAGTGATAGCAATGAGGTAAAAAGAAGGATACTAAAATTGAGACCTAGCACTATAAACTTACCTTTACAAGACCTGAATAGAGTAGGATCATCTTAACTGAAGTCAGATCTGTACTGGCATTATGATAAAATCCTTGAGAAAGGGATTTGCCAATGCTGATGCAATCCTATATACATGTCAATAGGAGTTTCAAATATAAAGCAAGAGCAACATTCACTGACATGGCAGCCACCCAGAAATGCATGGAAAATGACTGGGAGAAGCCAGGGATAAGCTGCTGCCTTCTTTAGCTGGGTATCATGGCACAACCAGAGTTTTTCAGTGTGTTTATTTTACACATAAAGAGATAAATGAAAACCATTCTTCATCCCAAACAGAGGCATTGTCTTATGGCTGCACTGTGGTTTCAGTGGCACCACTGTGGATAAGCAGAGACTACTGCAACTGGCCTTCTCCACGAGTTACCAGCATCCTCAATGCTTCATTGAGATCCTGCTAACAGTGGCAGCAAGGAAGTGCCAACCACAACCGTATGACTGCTGCTGGCAGGCATCTTTTGCACATTTTCAAACTCCCGTGGAAAGAGATGAGTTTTTTTTTTAAAAAAAAAAAAGCCTTCCAGACCATCCTGTGGATTTCCACCCTACCACCGTGGTTTGAAAAGCACAAACAAACACAGTTTTCAAGAAAATGAATCCTGTTTGTTGTGGTTATGGGACCTGTGCCAACACCTTTGCTAAAAACAACAACAAAAACGCTCTGACAGGCAGCTGCAGCTATTTCAGCTTTGTTCTCAGTGAAGTTATTAGTTATTAGTAGGGCTTTATGTGCTCTTCATAGCTTTGTGGGCCATTTTTACTTGAACATTTGTTAAATAACCCAGAAAGTAATAGTCTTGTTTATCTTTATGTGGCAATTATAAAACCAAGCCCTGGTCATTGCCTATCACTCAATTCTGTATCACATTTGTGCTTTTTTACTACAAAAGTACAGTGCCTGCTCCTGAATGTTACCCTCACAAATTCAACCTGGGATCTGAGCCTAAGCACGCACTTCTGTTCTGTGTATGGCTGCCCAATCTCTGGGACACACAATGACTCCTTTCTGCAGCAGAAAATTAATTAGTTCAGTGGAATTTACTCAGGTTGAGGTTCAAATCAGTACTATAATGCAAATATTTGTTATGAAATTACAAAATCCTGCAATTTGGAGCTTAACTAACAATTAAGAGGTTTTAATTAATTGCTTAAACCAGAGCAGAATCCAGAACAGAGGGTGACTCTGCACAGCTCTCTGGAGCTCAGAGAGCAAGGACTGTTGGTTTCATGTTTGTCCATTTTGGGAAGGGGAGGTCTCCACGTAGACACTGTTCTAAAGATAGAAAAGGTCATGATTTTCCAAACTCAGCAGCTGAACTGTTCAGGGTCCTAAATCACTGGATAGCTTAAAAAGTGGCTTGATTTTTCAGAAACGCTAAGCCAGCACAGTAGTGCATGTTTTCTCAGTAAAGCTGCTGCAGCTCAGCACTGTCAGAAAATAAGGGCTCTTATTTAGCTGCTCCAGGATGCAACAAACATCCAACTTCGGGTACCAAAAGTAAAATTCCTTCTCAGATGATGCCGGTCTGGTGAATAAGAAAACTTTGTTTATAGATAGGCATCTTCGCAATCACATTCTCATTTTACTGAACTGCAAGAAAAAGCCATCTCCCTGATGGCTACGATTTAGCCATTTGTGTTCACTGATAGTTGTGATCATGGCACAGCTACCACACCCTGATCTGTCTTTCCACCAGAAACATTGCTCTCTCACTGCCATCTCAACTGGAGTTGGAGCTTGTTCTCATAAGCAGCCATCAATGAAAACAAACTATGCAGGCTTGGATGTTCAAAGTACATTATGGTAATCAGTGGAAATGTTGCTTATTATTTACAGAGCACTTTTTGGCAGGAGATTTTTAAAGCATTTCACAAAGTAAGTCAGTGACAGCACCAAAAAAAGTGGAAAAGTGAAGAATCCAGACAAGGCAGGGAACGGGCCAGGAGCAGCAATCAGGATTTTCAGCACTCTGTCTCCCATTTTAATACTTCTCTAAAAAACAAAAATTATTTGAACAGCACAGCTGTATTGTGCTGGGTTTGAAAAACATTAATGCACGGTATGGATTGTGTGAAACAACACTCTTTACAAAGCCTGTGGTTTCTATACAGGAACTCTCACCACAAAGTCACTGCACATTGTGCAGTAAACAAAGTGCTGAACACGGACTATAAAGACTCAGAAGAATGTGCTACTTTTTCAGTTGCAAAGGAGCAGCAGCAAACTTGTGTGATTTCTTTGTAAGTTAGAGTTGTAGCAGGCTTCAGTTTAAAAATAAAGTATTGAGAGCTAAAAGAGCATCCAAATGGCAACTTGCTTACCTCCACTTTGTAAATTCTTCCTTAAAGCAAGTGGATTAACATACAAACAAGTATTTTGCAACTTGGGCCTTCATCAAAGTGTATTTCCCTTGATGGTGACTATTTAAGTATTTGTACAAGAGTTATGTCCCCTAAAACAATGCACATTTAGACAGCTGTTAACAATTCTGTTTCAGGGGTTCTAAGCCATGCATATTCTAATAGCTACATATTCAAATATGATATCAAAGTATATATTCTATTATACATATGCATACACACATTCTGAGTCATGCTTGCAAAAATACTCTTAAAATATCACCCCTCAGTGACTTCCAATAGAGCTGCTTTGGGGAATGCCTGTCAGTCATCAAAGTCTGATGGTGGTACACTAACAACTGCAGAAAGTCCACCTTGTTCCCTGAGCTGAGTAGCAGGATGACTGGACAATACATGCTACACTTCTCAAAAGTTAATTCAAAACAGGAATAAATGCTGCTTTGACAGTCCTGAAACTGATTCTTTTTATAAACAGCACTTATCCAGTCCCAGAAATACACCTGTAAGCATTCCTGTGCAAGATGCTAGGTAGGGAACCTTTTATTTACACACCTTAAGGGTGAAAGTCTAAATCCTCAATTGCCTGAAATCTGCTATTATTGCTGTAAGATCTGGAAACTAGAAAATCTTAGGAAACCAAGCCTGCAGATTTCCACTGAAGACTTAGGACTACTGTCTCCACAGTCATCTGAGATGGAGATACTAAAACAAACTTAAAATCTTCCTGGAAATCCATGGGTTCTGACTGCAATCAGATGCTGAAAGTGCTGCGTCCCTATAAACTCTTACTTTTTCTGCCTGTCAGCCTACACTGCTTTGATTCACCAGACCATTTGGATGATGCTTTCTGTATAGCAGCTGACTGATGGCATTTCCATACTTTTTGAAAAGCAAAAAAATACCAGTGACCTTAGTAAACTCCAAGACTGAAGCACTTAAACGCTTCCAGCAGTCCAGCCATTGTAGTTTTGATTTGTTCCTTGGCTAAACTGACCACCGCTTACTGACTTCTGTTTATCTGCAGTTCAGTGATAAAGTTCCCTTAATTCCCCACTGAATTGAAATATTTAGGGCAATGCCACAGCTGTGTTTATTCTCACACTCCACCACAGTTATGTAAATACTGCATATGGAGCTGTTTCTGATAAAGCCCATACCAACCCAAAGGAATTATATGTTAGCTCTAGATGACTGCCAAGATGTGCGGCATCTCTCCAGCTTGGCAATGCATATGAATGATATCACATTTTCTCAGAGATCATTTGGCAAACCTTATAATAAAAGAGTAATTTTCTCTCTCCTTCTCAAAGAGTCTCACCGAGCTGAGAGTGTTTCCAGCATCCCCTTCTCCACCCACAGAACACAGAGGTGACACAAAACCCAGTGCTTCCAAATGCTGTAACCTGGCACATAAGAGGAAAACTCCCTCCCTCACTTCATCATCCAGACTTTTTACTTTAGAGAGGATCAGAAGAAGCTGAAAGCAAACGTTTGATAGACCATATTCATTCCACATTTGATAAGGCCTCTTTCTGTAGGAGTGTTCATTATCTAAGAAATAACTTTTATCAAAACTCTTGAAAGCCCTTCTCCCACCAGCATTGGCTCAGGACCAAATCAGGCACTGAGTTACACTTCATGGCTCTTCCCAGGTCAGATTATGCATTCAGTGACTGATTAAAGTGTCGAGTAAATCCCTTGAAGTTAATGATAAGCTGGAGCCAGAGTTATTTGAGTCCATCACGCTACTTTGATTTGCACTGGCATCATCAGGAATAAAACAGCCTGTCACTGACTCTGCAAACTTAAAAATGAATCAAAGGCCAAACTGCTCACTCCACTTCCTGCAGCATTGCCTGCACATAAAACCACGGTATGTAATTTTGTTTCTTTCCGAGTGCACAAGGATAGGAGCCTTTCCAGGAAAAGGGGGTATTTAGAGGAACACAATCTGATTTATATTTAAATAGTTGTAAGTTTTGTTATTAAATAAACTTTTAAAAACTGTTAAGGTTCTTTTGAATTCTACATGCAGCATCAGAAGAAGAACCAGGAGCAAAATACATTAAAATTAAGCAGTGAAAACTTCAGGTTTAGTCTGCAAGGAAAATATTCCAGAGAGCTGTTAGGTTTGCAACAAATTCTTCAGCATACCCTGAAGAAGTGTCTTCCTTTGACAAACCTAAATGGAGGTGAAAGCAATTTTTCCAAGCGAGTGTTATTTGGTAATCAAGTGGAATTTTTCTAGGTGAAACTCCTTGGTCCCCTCATTGTCACAAGGGTATTTGCTGCATTAACAGTTACTTGATGACTTTCAACTTACAGTGCTAAAAATTATGTAGATACTTGTTTCTTGGGAGCTGGACTAGATGATGTCCAACCAGAGGGTGCATGTATCACTAATGAGCTGTCACAGTTGATTTCATTTCTATTTGCCACCAGCTGGGCTTTAATAAAAGGGATATCAGCAGAGTTTCGCCACATGCAAGTAAAGAAAGGATTTGTTCTGTAATGGACTTGCTCACACCACTGTGTGCTGATGCCAGCTGATCTGCAGAGCACATCACACATTCTCCTCTCTATCCAAAACAACTACAAAAGTAATTGAATAGTTTTTAAATGTATATAGATGTTAAGGAGCAGGACTCTTACCCCACATTGCCCAAAAGACCTCTTATCTTTTATTTTCTTGATTTTTTTCTTTTATATTCTGGTTGTCATAGTGCTCGATGTTGGTAACCTGGGAATACACAGACCTGTCTTCTTCACAGTGGATTCAACACCAAACAATGGCAAAAGTACTGTAACAAGGAGCAACTGACATCAGTTATTCAGGAAGAAAATCCACAGTGTTATTTCACAGGCATGGCAGGAATTTGATTTAACCTTTAGAAGATACTGTCTGACACTTTAAGGCCAGAAGATGTTGTGATTGGTGTGGTCAATACACTGACCACAGCTCCCTGAAGCAGCTGCTTACCCTGAAGCCAAGCCAACCTCAAAACATCTGCTGCACAAAGCAAACCTTCTGCAGCTGGAACTGCATCTGGGCTTAGCAAAATGCTCCTGACTGGTAATAGTGGTAAATGACCCCTTCAAATAGAGATGAGGGTGGAGGGTCTCATGCTGCTGTATAAGAGATCATGGACTTACAGAAGAATTAGATGTCTTCTGAGAAGGAATGCCACTGTTGCTGTCAGGCAGTGATGTAGCAGGACCCAGGGGAAAGCAGAGGACATGGTCCACAAGCATGGGTGAAAACTGATATGGAAACAGGAAAAACCAGTAGGGTTGCTGATAGATCAGCTCTGCCTTGTGGATGAACTGTCACAGGAGAAAGTCATGCTGAAAGAGAGAAAGAGCAGGTCTACCTTATCTACTAGGATATGCCTTAGTGTCTCATTCCTTGACATACCTACTTTTTGGCTTCCATGATCAAGAATCCCAGAGATTACTTAGTTGCCAAGTGAAGCAAAACAGAAGCCAAACAACCATGATGACAAAGCCACAAATCACTTTGGATCAATTACTGGCCTCTGAGTGCTGTGGTAAGAAGTACCACCTGGGAGCCAGTCTCCTCGAGATTCTGACTGGTGGAAAAGCTGATAAGAAGAATTAACAACTTCAGCATAACTCCTACTACAGTAAAATAGGAATTTCCATCAGCAGAAATGCATGTGCAAGAAAGCTCAGAGTGACTGCAGGGTACTAAAATGGCAATGTATCGACAACCTAAGCACTAAAGAACAGCCTCAGCATCTACCAACACTGAGCTGGGGCACCTCTGGTGGCAACCCACCCCCAAAGGCTCATGCTGTGGATGTAATTTGCTGCCATACCAGATACTACACAATGTGCAGGAGGGAGCAGCTTTAAATACACCATCTGAAAATCCTGCTCCTTAATTAACGGCAGGTCAGGCCAGATCAGAGCTGTAAGACTGAAATCCAATTTGCAGACCTGCTGATAAGCAAGGGAAAGCCCAGCATAGAGCACAGGACAACAGTCAGGCAGGATGAAGGGTCTCGAGGTTGTCACTATCTCCAAGCCATAGAACATAGACTGTGGGGACTGGGAGCATGGCAGGAACCTCGAACCCTTGCATATCAACTTTCTTTGTTTGGAAGATCTCAGCAGTCTTAAAACCACTCTTCAACATTATTTAGTAGCAACTCATATGCCAGCACTTACATACCTTCACATCAGACACACATAACAACATGACGAACTATTTGTTCTCTTCTGTCCTGCCCTGCAACACTCACACTGCTCTTGGGGAACAGGGAATGTCCCCTGTCATTATGTCAGGGGAAAAGATGTGACTACTTTTTTTTTTTTTCTGCAAGAAAATAAGACAGAACTAATCCCAGATTCACCAGAACCTGCACAGATTGAAGGTCAGTCACAACATGCTCTAACTATCCAATTCTACACTGGTATCTCAAACATCCTGCAGGAAAACTCAGGGGTTTCCACTGTGTGCCCAAAAGCTGGCACATTCCCCCAGTAATCCACTTCTCTACAGAGAAGGGTCCCACAGCCATGCAACATATCAAGGAGGAAGAGAAGGCATTCCCCATGGCCTATCCCACAACTCCACTCCTCTTCCTCACACCCCAACTTCTTCCCTCTCCTTCCCTCAGGGTACTCAGGCAGATGCTGTAAATGCCTTTTTAGCTAAATTACCTGACATCTCTGAGCTTGAAAGAGAGAACAGCAGACAAATCTCAAGTGCCACCTACTTGTTCATCCCTTTGAATGAAGAGCAGATTTTGTGAGCAGCTACAGTACTGTTACCAGTTACAGTACTATAAACAAGAACATGACAAGCAGCGTCCAACTTCACACAAAAGGCACACTGAAATCCATCACAGTAAAAGAGCTGGGAGCTAAGGTTAAAAATACATGCTACATCTTGACCTTAAATTCACAACCCTGTGTGGGCAAGGATGTAAAAGATACAAATGACAGTGTCCTCCTCAAGCAGACCGTGCACACTGCAATAGCACAGAACAACAGGGTGGCTTAAGGATGAGGGGGCGAGTCAACCACAGTTTCACCCTGATTATTGTCATTTTTGTTCTCTTCTGGATTTGAATTACACACTTTCAAGTTGCTTTACTTTAATGTTGGATTGTTGATATAGTAATCTAAACAGATAATAAGCACAGCCCACCAGGGGGAAAAAAAAAGTAACAAAAATTCTTGATATAAATCAGGACTTTGACTCTAGCAGGCTCAATAACTTCTTCAAAGGACTTATTGATATTCACATAGTAAAACATGTCTGTACCAATAATGATAATTAAATGCCTTTCATCCAAGGATCTCAAGCTGTAGCTCACAACAACGCTGTCAATTAAGTACAGCCTCTCCATTTCACAGAGGTTTTTGTCTACTGCCAGAGAGCAGCTCAACAACAACACAAGGAGCAATTCCTTGAGGAGGTGTGGAGGGGGACTTTTTAATACTGGTAATGTACCCATTAGATATCTTTACCTTTGCTCCATGCACACATAAGTCCTTTGTCTTTCCTTTGCCCACCTGTAACACACAGTAACAGAAAAAAGGTTCCTAAATCAGAGCCCAGTCCTGCTAAATCTATACTGTCCAGTAGCAAAAGGAAACTTCCACCTCCACAGGAAGCCCCACAGAGCTGCTGATGTCCACACAGGACTGGCACAGCTCCAGCCGGAACAGTGATGGAAATGGTCCATCACTTCCTCAGTCCTAGGTCCAGGTCTCAGCCTTTACACAGCACCTAACCCCACCTGTGCTTGCCACTGCCAGCGTCATTGACTGTGCCCAGTGTTATCAAACTACCTCTTAAGAGGCAGAAAACAAAATAAATGTGGTCTGTGCTCTCCAAGAGCAGCTGTAACTCATTCTGGTACTATGGTCACTCTGTGGCAGTGCTCTGCCCTCTGTGAGCCCCATTCACATGTGACTCAAGGAAACCATTTCCCCAACAGCAGAGAAAAAACCCAGGCTACAAAGCCACACACTAAACCACACTGCTCTTCAAGGAGAATCCAGCATTTGCTTTGTACACCAGTGGCTGCTCATACCTGGCAGCATCAACGTATGGTCCTGTTTAGTAAGCAGGAAACAGGCAAGGTAGAGTCATAAGCCAGACCATGTTTTCATCAAGACATCTAGAATCTTCTCTACTGCCTAATACTTGCCTCCCTGCCCCCTCAGTTGTCCTTAAGTTATATAAGCAGGCACTTGAAAAGGTACAGGAGCTCCTTAGTATTTCATCCCCTCCTAGAATAGAATAGAATCAAAACAGAATAGTTCACTTGCAAGGGACCTACAATGATCACCTAGTCCACCTGCCTGATCAGTTCAGGGCTGACCAAAAGTTAAAGCCTGTTATTAAGAGCACTGTCCAAATGCCTGTTAAACACTGACAGGCTTGGGGCATCAACCACCTCTCTAGGAAGCCTGTTCCAAGGTTTAGCCACCCTCTCAATACTGAAACACTTCCTAATGTCCAGTCTGAATGTGTCGAGTCTTGAAATCCCCTTAACGAAAATCAGCTGTACTTTGTCTCAGCAGTGAAAGTGGGACTGTTGGCAGGTCATGTTGTCATGTTTTGTAGAGTTTTACTGAAAAGGCATGGAGTTTCTGCTAGTACTCCAGACATCACCTACATAAACACATATCAGCCCCACAGATGAAAATGCATCAGAAAAACATTCAAGAAGTCAATTTTTGAATGGTGCTGTCCAAAACTAGTGTCCCAGATCCTTGACTTCTACTTCAAGATGTTTGTCTTTTTATATTGCATCTTTACAATCATCTGCTAACATCTTATATTTGTTGTCAGCATTCCTGACTTAAGTTTTTTGATGCAAGGACTTCTTTCTGCTGTGTCATATGAAATCTGTTTGAAACTCAGTTTTTGTCTTAAAGAAGTTTCAACTTTTATTTTCATGTTTTATTGTAACAAAAGTAAATACACATCAGAATTTGTTTTCTACTTAAGATTTTGAAATGCCATTTCAGAATCACACAGGGTTATTTCATGCTTGCATAAATTACATACTTACACACCAATTACATTTGAAAATATTAAATCTCACTGATGCTGTTATGTGCATTACTGACATACTATTAAATAATCTAAGAATTTTTTTTATAAAAGAATGTGTGCACAAGGAACTACTTTGGAGAGCAACAACTTTGCAATAGATCTTGCAAATACTTTTTTCAGTGAATTAGTGCTTCCTAATGAAAAAAAAAAAAAAAAAAAAACAAACAAGGGATTTANAAAAAAAAAAAAAAAGTAATGAAGCTGCTTAAATTTGTTGCTACCTTTGGAGTAAGTAGGTCTCAGTCTATCCTGTCCTGCACTTTCCTGTTGTCTTGGGAAGCTCATCAGGTAATTCCCATTGCAGCTCAGTGTGCCGAGCCCAGAATGAATGGATACCAGCCAGTTCCTCAGCCACTTTGTAGTCAGTTGTCCCTGGCTGAATACCAAGCACCCACCAGAGTCACTCTACCACTCCCTTCCACAAGTGGACAGGGGAGAGAAAATGTAACAGAGGCTCATGAGTTGAGGTAAGGACCAGGAGAGATCACTCACCAAACACCATTACAGACAAAACAGACTCAAACTTGAAGATATTAATTGAACTTATTACTAACAAAATCAGAGCAGGATAATTAGAAGTAAATTAAATCTTAAAAACACCTTCCTGCCATCCTTCCCTCCTTCCTGAGCTCTACCTTCTTCCCTTCAGCAGTACAGGGAGACAGGGAACGGGAGTTATGGTCAGGTCATCACATGTTTCTGCTGCTGCTCAGGGAGAAAGTTCATCCCCTGCTTCAGCATGGGGTTCCTCCCATGGGAGACAGTTCTTCATTAACTTCTCCAATGTGAGTCCAGCCTATGACCAACAGTTCTCCATGAACTGCTGAGATGTGGGTCACTCTTCAGTGGAATGCAGTCCTTCAGGCACAGCCTGCCCCAATGTGGGTCCCCCACAGGGTCACAAGTCCCAGCAGGAAAACTACTCCAGTGTGGGCTTCTCTCTCCATGGATCCACAGGTCCCTGCCAGGACCCTCCTCCAGCATGGACTTTCCACCTGCTCACAGCCCTCTTCTGGGCATCCACCTGCTCTGGCATGGGCTCCTCCATGGGCTGCAGGTGGATCTCTGCTAGCCACTGGGGACCTCCAGGGGTACAGCTGTCTCACCATGGACTTCACAACAGGCTGCAGGAGAGACAGGTCTGCCACAGGGAGCACCTCCTGCCCCTCCTTCTGCACTGACCTTGGTGTCTGCAGGGCTCTTTCTCTCACATGTGCTCACTCTGCTTTTCTCTGGCCACAATTACATCCACGCAGTAACTTCGTTTTCCCCTTCTTAAACACATTATCACAGAGGTGTTATTGTCATTTCTGACTGGCTCGGCCATGGCCAGCAGTGAGTCCATCCTGGGGTTGTCTGTCATTGGCTCTGCTGAACATGGGAGAGCTTCCAGCAGCTTCTCACAGAAGCCACCTCTGTAGCCGCCCTCTACCAGAACCTGGCCATGCAAATCCAAGACACACCTATGGAATGTACCTACTCAATTTTACCTTCTGATTGTAATTCTCAGTCTAACCCTGAAACGGACAACAGATAAGGAAAGTTCTTTATCTGTTTCTCCACATGTTCCTGGTATGAAGTCTATAAGCTGCACTTGCTGTGTGCTAACACTGCATGCACCTGACAGCTGGCACCACACCACTGAGAATCTGTCTTGGCCCACTTTAACTTGCTTCCAGACCAAAGCAAATCTTTTCCATCAGAAGGTCAAATCCTGCTAATGAGTAACTCAATCATTAAGACTGGGCCCTGCTGCAGTTGCCTGTAAGGATCACACTGGTCTGGACTTCTGACACTGGAAAAACATGATGTATGCACAGTAAGTGCTGACAGGCTCAGGTTCACACCTCCTGAGTTTGGCTGAAAGAAGTGCAAGCAGGATTTTAGGGTGACTTCAAAGGCAGATGACAAAATCTTTTCAGTCCATACAGCATGGCTTCATTTCTCCAAGGAATGTCATGTCTCCTGTGCTGTGTACAGAGGTACCTTGTATTATGTCCCAAGACTTGAAAAGCATCAACAGAACAAATTTCACTTCAGAGACCAATTTTTTTAATCTCCTATTCCTTAATATTATCACCAGAAATTGATGAAAAGCTTTCTACACTGCAGTAAGATTTACTGCTTATTGGTATCACTAACTGTGACTATTCTCACATGTCCCTTCATTGGGAGGGGATGCTCCTCCGTGAGACCTGACATTAACCTTTACTGCTGCCACCAAGAAGGTCATTTACCAGTGAAAACACAGGCAAACAATTGATTTTGAAAGCAATTATTTTAAGGAGTTTCTTCCAGCCTAAAGTATAACAATGGGCTCTGTGTCTAGAGAAGAATGACACAGACGCCCCTAAGAAGCTCTGCATCTTTTCTCCTATTGCCATGTTTGTACTAATTAAAAAAAAAAATCCTACACACTATGTTTGGCATTGGTTTGTATTAAAGATCTTCTGCTTGGTATCTTACTGCTATTTAATCAGGTGACAGAGAAGACAATTCCCTACCTCCTCCAGTGTGAACCCATAGGTGGGTTAGGTGAAGGAGACATCTGAGAACCACTGGCTCTAAGTGCACCAAATTTCACTCCTGCTCCAAAATAACAAGCTCACCAAACCAGCTGAGATTAGACTCAGACTTAAGACTCTCTTAACTGGCACCAGTCTTTCAGGAGAAGAAATTCTATGCAGAGCTACCATCTCTAATGGGAAAAACAATACTCCTCCATGCCCACTAAACCCACATTTCACTGCAGCTTTCTAAGAACTGGAGATAAGTCAGTGCCAACAAGCAAGTATTTCCTTTCAGGTCTTTTAACACAGGTATCTTCTCATGCTGAACATCCAACCAGTCCAGCCTGGTCCTACAATGCTGCTACCACATTATGCCCAGCCTACACTGAAGAAATAGCTGCACTGAAAAACTCAGCCTTTCCGTGACCACATTTGTTCTTGGATGAAAACTAGCTCTGTTACAGTCCAAAGGAGCCCTTCTATGGCCAGCATATGCTTTGGCAGCCTGCCAGCAGTGCTCTCCTAAAGCCATCCAGCAAAGTGACACCATCAGTTACAACATCTGTGTGTGTCGGGTCACTGGGTTATGAAACAGGAGTGTTGTAAGCATGGTAAGGACATAGTTTAGGCTCTGCTGTGAATGAAGATTAAATTACTTTTGGGGGATCAGATTACTATCTTGGGATGCATTCCAGTGGGAAAAGGTCGCTGCATTGTAATAGCATTCCTCCTGGGAAATAGGAGTTCCAGTATTCAGAACTGTTAAAAAACCCCTGAAACCAGTAGATGCTAATCAATGGAGTGCTGCTACTACACTGCAGCTACCACAGTGGTGAGATACTGCAGGCTTTGATGGAAAAATCCAGTTTAGACCGCACTGTGCTGGACTGCAGTAAAAATCAGAAGTCACTCTTTCCACAGGAAATGACAGCAACACGAAATGAAAACCATGATAACAAGCAATATGACTCTCCCACACATTACTTCCTAGTAACACCTAAGAACACACACACTTGTAGCTCCATTGCAGAAGTATCGTGAGCAATGAGTGTGTGTCCCTCTGAGTCAGTCCTTCTGACCCTCAAACCAAACTGAGGACCTGGAGAGGCTTAAAACTACAATATGGTCAGGGAAAAAAAAGGAAAAACCATGAGAAAATGAAGCAAACACGTGTAAAATATCATTACATTGTATTGATTCAAACAATGTGACCTGTATGGGTATTTTTAAAATACACTCCATTTCACAGAGCATGAAAAACTCTCAGACAAGTGATAAAGCTGTCAAACCTCAACATCTTAAGACTATACAGATACACGTGAAAAAAAGAAGAAGTGGCCAATACAATAAACATCTTTATTTAAAGTAGGAAAGACTGCTAGGGCTATTTCTGTTTTACAATTGCACTTCTGTAGTGGTCAGTTATGACTGACTATGGTGGTAACCACTGTGAGATTAAGAACAGAAGGAGAGTAAAGCAATACTAAACAATAAAGAACAGAGAGGGAAAATTAAAAGGTCAGACAAGTAAGAAAAAGAATGATGGAAAATTACACAGATACCAATAAAGTTTCTGAATGGCAGTGCAAGAGATTACAGAGGAACCCATTCTCCCCAAACCCCTTTCTGTTTTCTACTCTTCTTAACCTGCAAATGAAAATGTAACTTTTGTTTATGCCTATACATAAGTGCTCAGAATCACAGACACTACACCCAGCTTCTGGGCAAGGCAGCACACTGCAGAAAAACAAAAAGGCCATTATTCGGATGGAGAATCAGTCTGCATCACTGACATGACTGGTCTCTTTTTTATTAGCAGCTGTTAAAGCAGGGATCAGGCAGTGTGCTGGTGTGGTGCAGCTGTTCCACATATGTTATAAATAAGGGCTGGTAAAAGCTCATCCTATTTTTAACATTATGAAAAAAACCCCAAGAAGTCACAAAAATTCCCCATTAATGCCTTGTAAGTGGAACTTTTCTCCTCTTCTTGACTTTAATGTCCAGAATAAAATGGACAAAACAGATCATTCCTAAAATAATATTCATTAGAAAAAGGAAAGAAAATGCAATTTAGTACAATCAGATCTAGCCAGCCTGGAGGATATAACCAATTAGTGTGTGCAGTGTCTTTTCCTTCAAAAGCAGACACTTAATCAGGATGAAAACAAACCCCTGAGATTCTATTACTAATAAAAATGCTGGATTACCGCACTGAAGAGTTTCTCTAGCACAAGCCAAAAGCTGAACCCAGCACCACGTGTCTCAGACACCCCCACCCACTAACGCTTACTTCCCTCGCTGGGTTGCTGCCTGCTCACCAACCCCAATGCTGAAAAGATCAACAACAACCCAATGTGAAGGCGAAATCCAAACCCCAGGCAAACCCCCATTTCACCTGTTTTCGGGGTCTGACACTGTCATGTTGCGCGTCACGTAGCACATCTTGAGTGGTATTGTCTTCTTGTCTCTGTGGATGGAGAGCGAAAGCTGCGACATTGGGTCAGCAGAGGCACAGCCCAAGCGGGGAGATTCGGGGGGAGGCGTCTCCCACCCGATCTCTGACACAGGGGAACCTTTCTTCACATAGGGAGTTGCTTCTCTCATGTATTTCACTACGGAAAAGAGAAATAAAAAAAGGAAAGCAATAAATACATGGATATTCAATACTTGCATCTCCATGTGAGTTCTCTGAGCTGGTGTTAACCCTCAAGGGTGTTTATTATTTGTGCCCACCCAGTGCTGGAAGCTGTGCAAATACAGAAGATGGAGATCTGACTGCTGCCAGTCTCAGTATGGTGCAATAAGTCTGTAACTACTCACACAGCAATTCCTATATACAGAAGCCGTGAGCTGTCTGAGGTACATGGAAGTTTTTAAGAAAGACATTCAATCAAGTGACAGTGAACCTATTATTCCCCTATCTAAAATGTTCCAGCAATACTTCCAGTGCTGCCAACTCACATCTTGCTTCTGGTTCATGCTTGTCAGTGTCTCACCACCAATCTCAACAGCAATTCCTGCTTGCTGGGAAGCAGTTTTAGCTAATCTACTTGTACGTATGTATATGGAGTAAACAAAAAACAATTCACTTCTTAGACTTTCCTTGGGGAAATAAAACTGAGTTTGAGCCTTTCATGAGAGTGGAGGTGTCATATTAGATCTCTTCTCAGCCTCTTCCAGGCTTTTTTCCATTATGGACAGGAAAAAGGAATGTAGGATTCTGAAATTATCTTAATGTGTTCAAAAATCAATACCTCTTTTACCTGTATACTTCATATGCCTCTCTTTATGCAGGCAAATATTGCAACATTTTTCTCTGGTTTTCAATTTTTTTGGTAGTTCAAAGTTACTTTGGCTTTTGCTTTTCATGTGCTTGACAAATTTGCCAGTCACAAGCTCCTTTCCTTCACAAACCTGAGGGAGCTCAGTCAAGGAAAGACCTCACAACTGAGCGTCCTGGTTAAGCCTCTATCCCCACTGCACACAGCCGTGGCTGCCTAACTGGCTGTAGCCACTTGATTGTACCCAGGACTCAAACAGCAGTGACACTGAAAGGGCAGGAGTGCTGTGAAATTACTTGGGGAAGTTATTAAAATGCTGTGAGACAACATTTCAAGGAAATGGTGCAGATCACTGTGTCAGCTCAGCTGAAGAAGCTGGGAAGGACTGAGTAACAAAAAGGTGGGTAAATTACAAAGGGCCATTGTGGTGACGGACATTAAATTAGGGAAAGTCTACTGAAGTTTTTAAGTTCAAAAAGAAACCAAAAAAAGTATTCAGAAGAGTGGAGAAGAACAATGGGTTCTCTGTCACAACCGCAGATAAGGTGATTAATTTCAGCATCACTATTTTCAAGACACTTCATAATAGTTTTAGCCAGAGAGAAATCAGTGCAAAACTGGAGTCCAGACTCTGCGAACACCTATTGCCATTTTGTTCTCTAAAACACTTCAGTGCACATCCTACCATTTCTCACTCTCTCCTTTTTAAAAAATCTGTTCACTTCAACTACAACGACTTCTGTGTTTAGGCATGTTATAGGCTATTCCTCTGTGAGAAGCATAATTTGGGATTTATCAGAAAGGCTGTCACACCCAACACTGGTGTCTCAATTTCTTTGTCACATCCTATTCTGAGTTAGGTTTTTTTTAATTACTTGGTTCCCTTGTCAGGGAAGAGCTGGCACGGAATTCTACAAGACTTCCAGAAACTATTTAAGACAAATAGTGTTGTGATTGATTTTTTTTAATCTATTTGTAGACATATACCTGAAGTCCATTATCTAAACATCTGTGTCACCTAACTCACAAAACCAGTGCTCATCCTTGGGTACTCCATAAATTGCACGATTTTCAAAGGGGCCAAAAATACACAGTTTTAGCCATTGTCACAGAGATATTGGTTTCAGCAGTTTGCATCTCAGTTTGGATGTACTCACAGCCTCACGTATGGACTCCTAAGCTGAGGAACTGAACGTGTACAGATGTGGTGAATCTATTCCTGTTTGCACTAAACGAATATGACTTTGTCATTAATTAGGACAGGAGGAACAGCTGAAGCTGTAAAAATCATGTTCAACGGAAACCAAATTTTGTTCCCTTTAAAACTAGAGATTAACAATTAATCTGTTGAAAAAAGTAATCCTGTCAGCTTTTGAACCCTGTTACGGTGACATGCCAGCAAATGTAATGCTAAATAAAGGTCCAGGTCTCAGTAGTGTAGCTATTTCATCTGTGCTATTTTCATCCTTTTTCAGTTGCAGCTATATGCATTCGACCTTAGCATATTTTAATTAAGGAAAAGAGAGAGGGGCAAGGGGAGGAAGGAAGCTGAAGTAAAAAATTTGGCTGGAAATCTAAGCAGGAACGAAAAATGTGAATTTAGTTCCCCAGAGATGGGAGAGAAGAAAAGAGCTGTCCCTTCCAGGTGCCAAGAAGCCAAGTTTCCATGCAACACACTGGTGAATTCATGGCAGACAGCTGAAACGTTTCAGAAACTCCCATGAAAGAGGAAGCAGAACCAGGGAGAGAGAGCAGAAACACAACCCTCTTTTCAGAAACTGAGTCCCAAACACAGCCAAAAGCCAAGAAAACCACCTTGAGGAAAAACAAGCTATGAAAAATTATTTCAGCTTCTGAACACCCAGACATATAGTTTCTACTACCTTTAAACAGGAGATGGTTGCTTAGCCCCAGAGACTTACAAGAACAAAACCCATTAATTTACTGATAAATTCCTAACACCATCTTCCTATGAAATCCTACAGCAGAATGAGAAAATGAATAGAGGTTTTTCTGTCAAAAAAGAAAAAAAAAGATTTTGGTCAAGCCTACTAATTATGTCCTACTTCCTTCTAAATATAAGCACAGCTCTAGATTCGTGGCTGAATTCTGACAGGTTTTACAGCCCAGATTTTATGACTGTTGCATATTCAAATGTGTTTCATATTTTAAAAGCCCCCAAATGGATACATATAAAAGCAAAAATGTAATATAGGAGTAAAACAGGTGGCAGAACTTGATCCATTTATAAATTTTTCGTTATTATTTAAGTTTCAGAGCCACTGTTTTCCATTTGCTTCATCAACATGCATAATTACATGTCCATAACCAAAGTTCAGTTTATGAATTTAGCTGAAATAAGGCACACACTGTTCAGATGACTCATAAGTTTTATGAGCAATTATTTCCTATTTTCCCCTAAATTCTGGATGCAAATACTGCAGAACACACTGTTTTGTAACAGTGTACCAGTAACCCTTCTATATACACAGCAATTTAGGGTGACCCCCTGTTACATGGTACACTTTGCAGCCTGTCCACTAACCAGTTCTTAATCCACACAGAAAAGACGTTTCCACACTGCACTGAGAATCATGGATACAGCCAAGTTAAAAGATAACTGAAGTTAAACTATTTGCTGGTATCATCAGATTTTAAAACCAGAAAAATATGATATAGACTATTGGACATTAAAGTAATAATGTGGATAATATTCTGTTTTCAGACCACTAAAGTCAAGAGCTAGATTTTCTTTTGACTACAGTAGCACAAATTCAGGTACTGACTGACAAAGAAAGTGACTGTCAAGAAAACTGTCTTTATATATTGACAATGAAACTACGTAATGGATTAGAACCCCAAAACATTTAATAAAATTAAATAAGGTATGTCATTGTATTACAACTCTGAATCATGTATAACTATACCATAAGCATGTATATACATATATGCCTTTGGAATAGATGCATATGTCTAATATATATACACAAATATTAAAAATAAGTTTATATAAAAACACCAAAATCTTTAAGACCATCAGAATGTACTCTGCAAACACAGAAACCAACATGCAGAGACTCAGAATGAAATTCTAATGATTTCATTATTATAACTCAGTTTACTGATAGACTGTAATTTTAGTTGAGAGTTGCCTAAACTTATTTGTTTGATGGTATAGCTCAACGTCAGAGATCCTTATATTCAGTACTAATTAATGATCCATACTCTTTTGGTGCACCATGAATAAGAAACTTCGGTCAAGCAATTAAAATTCCAGTCTCTGAAGTGCCCCTTCCCACAAAGAGAAGAGGAAGGGAAGTGGCAACCAAATGAATTAATCCACTGATACAGACTGAAATATCTTGGATATATTTTTTGATCTGCAAGACAGGCAAAGTAGCTTCCAAAAGAGTATTTCATTTATATGCATTTCTGCCAAGTCCCAAGACTCCACAATTAATCCTTTGTTACTGTTCACAGATGATTTTTTTTGCGGTGGTGGGGGGAGAACCAGGCTTTTAATGAGAGAAATACTATAGACCAACTTGGTCAGGTTCTTGGCCAGACGCCTTTTTGAGGAACTGGGACTCTTCTGACACATTCAAACTGTTTCCTAGGAGGGAAGACAAAGACCACTGAAGAGAAGCCAGCAAGCTGGAGGAAAGCTCTTTTGTTACTCTAGGAATGAGGACAGGATGTGTAGGTTTACAATACGAAAGTAAAAGGCACAACATGACTGAATCTGCTTGAAGACAGTTGATCAAGGAATTCCCCTTTGCAGGGGAAAAGCACAGAGTGTCCTCTACCATGATACCAGAATTTGCCTGCTAGGTTTTAAGTGAGAGATCAAATTTCCACTAAACTCAAGCCAACTGCACACCCTAGACTGAGGACACGTGTATAAAAATGAGATATAAAAATGAGATGAGGTGCTGACGCCATCATCAAACCTAAGACCCAAATACTTGAAGAAAAGAGTTTATGTGTCAGATCATCTATGAAGATGTCACATGACCTTTTCAGCAGCTTTAATGTGGGCATAAATGAAAAAACAGTCAACAATCCTGCTTGTGAATGTTTCCACTACATTTCCTACAGAAAAATCTGTTACTACATTCAGACAAGTAACATTCATTAACATCATCTGCTTTCCCTCGAGCTGAAAGGAATTTGAAATAGTAAACCTCTTAATCTGCTAAGAGAATCAGATCTCCACCTCTGGGAGATGATACAAATTAGTTAAAATAAACACCTTGTGAGAATTCAAATCCCCTTTATGCTTTGGCCACTTCTCACTCTGTAGGGAGACTATGCTCAATTTCCCATTTTCTGTTGGTTTTAAAGTAAATCTGCTGAATTCAGTGTATTCTGTATTCATCTCTTAAAGAAAAAGCCTGGACCTAAATTGTAAGGAAGAGAATGTTTTTAAATCCTTTATAAAATACATTTGATGCTTGCATTTATTATATTTTTTATTTGAAAAACATGAATGAGTGTTTTGAAAGAATAATTTCAGAAACATCCAGGAGACAAACACATCTTTCAGATAAGGTTGACCTGAAAGGCGAACCTTAGCAATTGGTGCTGAAAGGTGGCTGGTAAGCAATCAGGTTTCAAGTTTGAGCTTTCAGTGGGCTACAAACAGGCTGGTTTAAAAAGATCAACAATTTCACATTAAAAATATAAAGAATACTTCACATTGTAAATCAAAATTAGCAGCTGCTTTTATACAAAAGGCAAAGCAATGTTAAGCAGGGGTTATAAGCACTACCACATTCTTGCACTCAAAAAATGAAGGCAGTTCCTCTTCAAAGTGCCTTGCAATATGCAATTTTGTGTGGTTAAGAGAATTTCTTTGTCAATAAGACAAGAAGATTTGCAGTCCAGGCCTTGCCAAACAGGAGAAAATGGGACAAAATGGGCTGCTCTCAGGAAGCCATGCAAGGGTGCAGTTTGTGAAATAGGTCACAGTGACCAGCTGCACCATGTTACCTACATCAGGTTTCAAAAAACATAACTTGCCACCAAAAATATCTTAGAAGTTAAGAAATTGCAAGAAGAAACTCAGTGTGAGCCTTGGTTGGAGCCATGGGCAGCCTCTGCAGGTGCTTCTCCTTCCCACCTGCACCAGAGGCCTCCCTTTTCCACTCTGATTTCAGCACTTGTGGAGCTGGAGATAACATTGCCAGACCACCCCACGTTTCTGTATAACACCAAAAACTCCACAGTTACTTTTCCTCAGTTTCCTTTCTTGAGACTTTGCTTATGATGTGGGCTGACTCAGCCTCCGATTCCCAAGGTCTGATGTTCCCCTTTAGCAAACACTTCTTCCACCCTTTCTGACTTTCCTTAGCACAAATGTTTTCTAGGGAGAGAAGGCTTTATACATCATCTTATGCAGCATATCAATTTTGTTAACTGCAAAGACTGTAAGTATTAATCCATTTCTATTCCTCCACAAAACCCACAGTTTTATACTCCACATCATGATTAAAACACACCATTTACTTACTTCCAGCCTATACCAGACAGCCTGAAAACTTCACCTCCAGTCAGCACTTCCCACTGACTTCCACCTGAGATCACCTGGAGCTCATCACTGCTGACCATCCCCTTTCAGCTCCTTTTTCAGTTCCATAGTCTAATAATAAAGTCCATGCTCAAAGTTAACAGCACACATGCTCAAGGAAGCAGGACGAGTTTCAATGCTGGGGTGAGATTTTTTGTATTTCTGTTCAAAATAGATTAACAGAAACTAAACAGACACAAACATGTGTCAGACAAAATCACAATGAAACCGGAGGCTGGATCAAAGCTCTAAATACGTGACATCAGCCCTTGAGGTGATGGAGTGATCAAAAGCAGTCACAGGCTGTCAGTAAACTGGTACACAATTTCAGAGCAGTAAAGTAATAATAACAAACTAAAAGTAGACTCCTTCCAGTTGTTTTTTCTCAATACTTTCCATAATAAGGTCTCCATTACTCCTTCCTACTACACTGAATGTGTTACAGTTTTCTTCGAGTAATTTAGTTTCTTTTAAATTTCAAAGTTTCTGTTTCAATCAATTGCATGTATTCAGTTCTGAGTTTTGATATGTCACTAATTTTAATTGCCTGACTTCTAGTGGCAAGGTCCCATAAGCTATTCATCTATCTTTCAGAAACTTTACCCACTTCCCCAAAATAAAAGCAGATATCGCTCTCTCTTGATAATCTGAAAAAAACAATTTTAGCCTGTTAATACCCTGTAAATCCCAGAAGGGCAATTTTTGGTTAAAAAAGAGATGCTTATGGCTTGATCTAGGAGACACTGATAGTATCTTGAAGAGCTTGTTCTCAAAAGAAACACTATTCTGTGGAGAACAGGAAGCAGCTACACTGCACAAGTGTCCCTTATCAAATAAACTACAAATCAAAAAAGACTACTGTCTAAACCTGCAGGCCATAGCTATTTAACTTACTACAGTTTTATGTAAAACATTACACAGCTCATTTGCTACATTTTTACATGACACTATGAACTCTACAATTAGAACCATGCAAATCTTTCATAATGGAAGTGGAAAATATCTGAAACTGGCAATTTGGGAGCTGAGCATGGAAATTAGCAGTGACATTTTGAGAAAAAGCACTGTGGGACCTGTGAGTCACTCATTGATAACCAAACTGGAGCTCCTGCTTGTCTCCAAGGGAGACTGCTTCCTAAGTTTAAAACAAAAACAAAAAAAAAGGTGGTTTTAGTCAAATGATATTGGGAGTAGGTCATCATACCCCTTGTAACCCACTCAAAGTACTATAGAAAAATGTGACTTCATGTAAAGCAGGGACATGGAGTGAAATACATTTCTTCAGTGGAACTATAGGGCTCAGATTTCTAAGGGCCATCTCCTACCTGAAATTGGCATTATATTTTAAAATCTTCTACTTAAATCTCAGGAGTAACTTGTTTCAGAATTTCTTGTGTGCTGCTCATGCTTGTTTCCCTGCCTGTTAGTATTTATAGATCTCTCTCCAATCACCCACACACTCAGATGGAATTCAAGGTGTCTGGCATTGCCAGCATGCTGTAATTTTTCTATTTACATGAGTAATCTCAAGTGTCAGAACAAATATTTCAACCACTAGTGATTATGTGAAAAATACGTAAGGATATTACGGTTTTAGAGGATGCTGTTATTCCAGCAGTCACACAAATCATTAAGTAGTACAGGATAGACTCAAAATGGCATTCACTGAGAGGGAAATTATTATGCTGTGTATGATGGATATGATTGTACCTGTTTTACAGATGGCTAAACTGACACAGGCAAGTTAAAATGCCTTCTTCAAAGTCACGCAGTAAGTCAGTGACAGAGTTCTCTGCATTAAACTTAATTTCTATCCCTTCATGATTTTCCCTTTTTAAACAACTCAGAGATCCTAGTGTCAGTGAAAACTGGATTTACAATGTCCTCAGTCCTCTCCCTATCGGAAAATCCTGAACACCTTCTAAGATCTCCAGGATTTATTCTGAAGAGCAGGGCTGCAATCACTTGCAAAATTTCAGTTCATCTTTTTCATTCTTCATTAGACAATACCAAGAGCTTTGAAAATAAACAAACTCAGGGCACACATTCAACTAAGAACCTGGTGTATCAGCTGTGGCTGGGCTGTGCACCAAAAGGCATCAGGTCATCATACAAGTCCTTATTTTGGGGAATTTTACCAACAGAACAGACCAATGGCCACATCAACAACACTCAGCTGCCAGAGATTATAAATACTTATCCACAGAGGTATAGAAAGAAGGCAAGAAGGAAGAACAGCAGGAAGGCAGGCAGGAAGGAAAGAATATTAACACTATTTAAGTCCAGAGACAAAGAAACACAAATCCAAGGAGGTCCATAAATTGATCATGGGGGAACTGGGACAAGTGTTTCTGATCAGAGGTGGGCATAATGTAGCAAGTCTTTTTATTTGTGTGGCATAATGACCAAGCCACCCCTTTGCCTCATTCTGAAGTTCAAGCACAATCTCATACTTCCTCTACTCCACATAAAGTCATTTGCAAGATTGTCCAGCAGGAAAGAGGCAGACCTGGAATGAGGTTTGGCTCTACACCTATCTCCTGGAGAAAACTACCTGAAGCAAACAGAATGCTCTCTGAGGCACTGGAAGGGAGACAGAACTCACATGACACCACCCCTTGTATTTCAAGAACTGGAGGAAGCAGAACTGTATATCCAACAAGGGTGATGAAAAGAGATGGACAATGAAAAATTAAACCACATCTTCGTGCCTCAGTTCTTTAGCTTCCATTTGAATAGAACTCTCTTCTCACAGGGATTATGGTTTTCTCTCGGAATAAGCCACCAAAATCCTAACAACAAACTAAAGCAATTAAAGAATAAGCACACTAGTCATTAGCACGGGCTGAAAGGTATTCCGAAAGCACCTATATTTTGAGCACAGGAAATTCTTAGAATTGAAGCACACAAAGAGGACTGAGACTGAAGCCCAGTTGTGCTGCCATAGGACCATGGATGGCATCATGAACTGCTCTTTGCGGCTCAAAGTCTCTTACCAAGATGACAGCTCTTCTATTGTCATCCACAAGGAGCTACAGCTACTGTTATCTTAAAAAATGCCAGTGATCCCTGAGGGAATATCGTCCTTCTGGAACTTCAGTGCATAATGCAGTTTGGGGTGAAAAGAAATACTTGTGGGGTGGGGCAGGTTTATTACTTTTAAAGAGCATCATCTAAAACTATTCTGCAGATAGGATCTCAAAAATGAATTACTGAAGACAGGGAAGAAGTGAAAATCCTCATAAAAATACTGAGTCCAGAAGCTGATTTTTTTTCCATGAAATGGTTTTGTGAGGTGCTCTGAAAAATACATCTTCATTCAATTTCTTTTCTTTTTCTACAAACAAAACAGAACTGTGAATTGACATTTTGATATAAAATGTCTTTTTAAGATCAAACTCCTTTTCTAATAAATACTGCATAGAGTTTCCCAGCATCCATTTTGTCAGATGGAAAATTCATACAGTTATGATTCTCTAAGGTTTCTTGGAGTGGACGGGGCATTTAATCAATGAGAGCAAAGAGCATCTAAATAGGGTTAGGCTTCAAATTCCTTTCAGTGAGGAGTTAAATCCCCATTAGCTTTGAGCCATAAGCCCCTGTGGGTTTAGCATGCAGCTTAAAAGATAACTCTGTGAGGGGTCATGGCTCTTTACTGAGGAATAGAAAGCCTATTTCACAGATCACCCTGCAATAATAATGTAAATATAATCCCGTTTCAGTGGACACTTTATCCTTCCAGAAAACAAGCAATGTTTTCTGTCCCAGAAAAAAAATCACATTAATCTTCAATTTAAGGGTAAAGTAATTCCCTGCTTCATTCAAGCCCTATTACAGAGAATTACTTGAGACTGTCCTGGTACTGTGCCGATGCTGGGGCCAGCATGGTCCCCCCACCCCTCCGTGGGGCAGGACAGGCACAGGTTGCTCTCAGCAAGTGCAGTTGACACGACACATTAAAGCACGTTTGCTCACTGTGACAAATGCCAGTTTTGACTGTTCCAGGTTAGGTCAAAGCCAGGTTAAAATAGTACAACCTATTGTTTTTCGGAGTCTGCAAACTGCCTGCCAAGTACTTTTGGGTCAACTAGTACAGGAGGCTGATAACAGAGGCTGGAAAAGAAACTGCCAATTTCAAACTGAGCTTCAAAGGGCTGTAATGAAATGCAACCCCGGTTCAAATCATCACAGAGAAAACCATTTGTTTAACTGGTGAGAAGAATGCTAATTTGTTTGTATCTCAAATTTATTTGCCATTTGTACTACTGGAGCACTTACCAGGATTAGTGACAAATCGGGGCATGACAGCCTCAGCTGCTGTGCAAACAAAGAACAAAAAGCTGTTCCCCTCCCAAAGATCTTAGAAATCAAGTACGAGAGACAATAGGGACATGACAAGCAAATAAGCAGGCAGAAGGGCCCAAGGTAAAAATCATGCATGTATCTCCCAGTGTTGTTACAGTTGTATTGTGTTCCCTGTAAGGGAGACAGCAGTAGCAGGTGCTGTTTGTAAAAGCACTGGAAAAACACGGGGAAGAAAAGGAAATATGAGTAGGGTGATACAGTTGCTAGGATGCATTTGCAATTAATAGTAGCAAGAATTTTCCCTGTGTGGTTATCACTGCTGCTTCCCAAGCAGGGATCCATCACAACAAACTTTCAGCACCACTTCAAGCATAAAAGGTTTCCGCACTGGAATTGTTGCTTGAATTCTGCTGTTAGGTATAGATATAAAAGCACTTCTCTGAAACAAGGACAGCTCAAGCAACTAGGAGCAGCTAGCCAGATGAGGACACCCAGCAGAGCCTGGATGGACAGGGGGACTGAACTGACCCTGAGGCAGATATAATGAAAAGTCATAAATACATGTGCAGATTAACTGCAGCTCTGCTAAACCTCACAACCTCGGTCTTGGCCTCACATGTCCAGGCCAATTCTCACAAAAGGCAAAAAAAATCCCCTTGCTTGTATGTCTGTCCTGTAAGACCTGGGAATAATCCTGTTGCAAAAGTAAACAAGCTTGCAAAGCAAAGGCAGACTGGAAGCAAAGGATAAGACATGTGCATGCTTCCATTAGCATAACTGGTTTTCTTTATGCTCCAGTGTGGGAGTATCTTTGAAATGAGGAGTTGAAAGCACAGCTTTCCCATCCAGATCATCTATGCTTTTACAGAGGCTTGGGGATACACAACAGGGATAACTATCTGTTTGAGGAGTGTTTGCTTTATTTAGCTCAAGGGCAGGTCTCTCTTGCTACTTGCAGAGAGCACAATCAGATTATATCAGTGCTGCTGCTTGCCTTTTTTTGGTTGTTTGTTTTTTTGGGTTTTTTTTTTTTTTTTAATTATTATTATTATTAACAGCAGCACTGATGGGCACAGAGGGAAAAAATGTATCAAGAACAGTTTCTCTCCTAAAGAGATTCTGATCTCAAGGTCACTTACAACTTCTGCCAAAGTCACTGGGTTCATCTTCAGTGGGAATTAGACCAGGTCCAGCGATCAAACCTGAAGATGTGAATAGTCTACAGAGACGGAAAGAATGAGAAGAGGAAGGAAAACTAACCCTGGCAGGTAGCTGCATGAATAGCTGGCTGTTGAAGTCCAGTTCAACAAGAGATATCCCAAAGAGAATGACTGGAAAGGAGCTTTGACTTAAGCCTTACAGCATGCCTCTGCAGATCACAACCACCAGCCTGTGGCCCTACAGCCAGGGTAACTCTTCTCTCATCTCACACCGAAGGCCATCAGAATATTACTGACCTACATTTCTAAAGAGATCACACACTTAAGTAAGCTGACCTTTGGCCTTATTGCCATTGTAGGTTTGTGCTCCAGTTTTTAAAGGACAAGTCTGAAACTCTAGATTTCAGCAAATGTCAGAAGCTGATAAACAACTCAATATTTACACTATGCTCATCTCCAACTTTTTAAAGACCACTTCTGCAATTTCTCTCCTTCCAGAAGCCGTAACAGGCTGAAGTAAAGTTGGTGGCAGATTGAGAGCCTAAAGCATAACTTTCAAGGAAGACCAATCTGTCTGACTGGTTATTGGATATAAGAAAAAAAAAAGTTGAGGACCTCAGAGAGGATGTTAAGCTAGCTGATAGCAAAGGTATGCCTGTGATATTTACACCTCTTTAACTGCAGGAAGCATTAGAAACTTATTCTGGTGTGTAAATTATGACCCACTAGATATCCCAAGTTAGGAGCTGAGAATACCTGAGCGTTAAACTCTTTGTTTAATCAAGGGTTATTCTGTAACTCTTTTATTAACTGCATGATAGATTAGAGAGTGTACAAGCCTATTAACTACAAAGAGGGCAGACCAGTTCTGAAGTATGTGCCAGTAAATAAGAGTGTTTCTAGGTCACTTCAGCTTCCTCAAGACTGTTTTTCACACTATTTATATTGCACTGCCTTGTCTCAGCCCACTGAAGGGACAAATCATCATCACCTTCAGAGGCAGGACCAGAAGACTCATGGGATTCTTCCAGACTGACAGCACAATCCCTGCACCTCAGGTTAGCTTACAAACACTAGATGTGGCTCACACTTTGAGGGTGAGCTTAGCATGGGGTTCATGCTTAGCATGCAGTGACATTAATGATCAACAACCAGAAAGACCTCTTCAACAAACATGTTAACAAGATAATTCAGCAGTAACAAATTCATAACAGAGCAACTATACATATGCAAGCCAATATAGCAGTGCATTGACATTTGCAAATATATGCAGATATACATGCATGCCCTCGACATATGCAATGTCTTAGAGTGCTGTTAGACAGCTGGAGATTCCTGGTTCCCCATTCCTCCAGAAGCTGTTACCTGATAACAGTGGTCCTACCCCCTCAAGCCCTGGTACCAAATCTGGATTTGTTCCTCTGCCAGGAACGGACTGGCAGCAGCAGCTTCCCCTTCAGCCAGCATCTACCCCAGCCCCTTCCCTGCCTCCCTCCCATAGGCATACATTGCACACCTGTCTCACTCATCCCACTGAGTACCAATCTCTTCTCTCCCTGCCCAAAACACCTCACCTTCCCTTTTACCCTTTCTCTCCCACAGCAGCAGCCTCCAAAATCTTCTGCAAAGGAAGGGAAGGAGGGAAAAGAGGAGGAAGAGATAACCAGTGCTGTTAGGCCAGACTGTCCCTGTCCACTCTCCCTTTGCTCTGTATACAAGGCTGTGCACAGGGAGCAGCAGCTGATGCCAGACTCCAGCCCCTCTCCCACCCTGGTAGCCCCCTGTGCTGGGGCAGGTGCTGCAAGAAGCTCCCAGGATGTGCTGTGCAGCTTCTGTTCCCATGGGAAGGCCCAGCAGCAACGCAGAAGCATCCCATGAGCTACGTGTTGTATTACGGTGCACAATGACAACAAGTTCAACAAGTTCATGTCAGGAATTCTATCTACCATTACAGAGAAATATTGCCTCCCTAACAAAATATCTTTACAATATTTAGAGCATTCTCTATGCATCAGTATTTTCAGATCACTTCACAGTAGCTCCGCACCCACCACAGTCAGATTAAGTTGCAGCAGTAGGTCTGCACTGCTCCACACAAGGGGAAGCCTGAGATAAAACAGCAATGAGGTGCTCAAGCAAAACCACAGCACAGTCCACCACCACTCCCTGTCAGGCACTGGGAGCTAGAAAAAATTAAAGACAAAAATATATTTACTAATATACAATCAAATTAAGCTTTGAGAAAGGGATTGTGATTTTAACTGAAAACTTCATCACATCAAGGACACTGTATCCTTAAAATAATCCAACAACAAAGAACAAAAAACACCCAACACAAAACAAACAGAATGGTTATTGAGGCTGTTACTGAGATGTTACCTAACAGGATGAGCAAACTCATTACAGCCTGTCTGTCTCCTTGAAATTCTGCACTTTCTTATAGTCTACAGTGCACTTTCAGAGCATTAGCTGCAATGGTGAATTCCAGCTATATTGAATACAGGCAGTAATTAAATGGTTATAAAAATGTGAAGCTGGAATGCTGACAAGCTCTACAAGCAGCATTATCAGCAGTGACGGCCGGGGAGTCAATCTGCTGCACTTCTCCAACGGTTTAAATAACGTTTGTCAGGATCCCCCATCAACACTTTCTCCCCCCTTCACTTTGCATCATGCCGCAGTAATCGTGCAGATGCCTGCTGTGCTCAGGAGATGGAAAACTCAAGGAGTTCTTCAGGAGAAGTAAAACAAAAACAGAAACCCTAGTGCAATTAAGTCATGTTTCACTTTCCAGCAAGACTAACCCAATGGGCCACCAACAGCTCCTCTCCCAGACAGGCATTCCCCATTCCTATAGCACCCCTATCTTGCTATTTCTTAGTTGTGAACAGAAATAATTATTTCTTAAAATACACATTCAGGAATACGTGGCTGACACCTGTCCATGAGGCTCAAGAATGAGCAGGTACAGTTACCTCAAAATGTGCAATCAGGGTTTTCATGGTAGAGGAGAATCTCTTGAACAACATGGTGGAGTGATAAAAAGGGCTTATGCTATTGCCTTGGTCCCACATTTCTTACTAAAAATTATTTCCCAGACCTCTTAAAAGCATTCTTGTAGCACTAGGATCTCTTCCTCCCACGGGGAGAGGTGAGGAAGGCAGGTCCAAGCACACAGCAACCAGGTGGCCCCTTCTGCTGACTCCTTTCCCCCACCTCATGTGCTAGAGCAGACTTTTGCTGGAATTACAACTGTCTGAAGTCAAGCATCCCACTGCGATGAAAAGCAGGCTCCTTTACGTGGGCTATCACTTTTAGAAGTATTGTTTTTCTTTAAACTCCACAGCTGCTCTTTCAGCAGGAGGAAAGGCAGTGTGTGCACAGGCAGCCCTGCTGCTGGCCCTGCCAGCCGTCCTGCTCCATGCCCAGAGCACACACAGAGCAAAGCCCTAGCTGCTCACACAGTGCTGCCTGTTCCTGTCATCTTTCAGATACAGAAATACCAGTGCAGAAACAGAGACATATACAATGGGTTTTTTTCCTACATATTCTCCAACACAACATACTGTTTGCCACTCCACAGTCCTTCAGCAGCCTCAAATAGGCATTCAGTTAAAATGACCTTTTCCTACCATCCTCTGCTTTCGATGTCCTCACTATATTCCTTTGCAAGGTTACCCTTTTGTGCTTGTATTCTGTTTCTGACACAAAACCTATAGGACTTTCCCAGCTGGTAACCACTAAGGAGAAGAACAGAGATCAGCTCTATTTTACTGTCTTGATTTATTCCCTACAATCAGTCAGTTAGGTAGGTCAGGGCTGAGTAATTACACAAAACTAAGTCGATGTAATTGCTCATTGTCTTTCACTACTATTCTCACCTTTCATCTCTATTTTATTCTCATCAACAGTTACATACACTTGTCACACCTCATCTTTAAATGCTGATCTCTTCCATCAAAGCACTGTCTCCTCTGTCTCCCTTCTGTGTTGTCTAGCGTTTCAGGGATATGATCCTGACGTTTGCTAGGATGAAAAAAGGTCTGTTTTGCTTCTGCATTTCTACCACTACAGACGTCCAAGCAATCCCGCCAAAAGCTGGAGAGGCAGGAGGAAGGAAAACACACCTCAAACCTTAGACAATATATTGTACCTCCTTGGAAACAGTGATCAAACACAGCAGACCAGAGAGGCTTTATCAGCAGCCCACTAAAGGAAACAACCAGAGGCAAACACTTCTTAGACACCAGAAGATCTACAGAATGAAAATGGTATGAAATATTTTCTTCTCTTGCAGGTTCTTCGGTAAAGAGACAAAAAAGCTCAGCAAAACTTTTCCTGTGTTAAGATATTCAACTGTCACTCGACACTGGACTCCAATGTTTACAAGACATAGTTCCCATCACAGTCTTATAATATTTCTAGTTGATTAATTAGATTAAGAAGTAAATCAACCATGAAACAAGATTCACTGAAAACCAGGCTCCATTAATTCTTGGGTTGTCAGATCTCGGATTTTTTGCAAATAGCCAGGAAGTCAAATTACATGCACAGGAAAAAAACACAGAATATTGGATTTCTCAAAGAATTAACAGAGAGTCCAAGCTCCAAATAACAGTTTGCCTGAACAGGAATCTGTTCCCTTGTAATGGGAAGAAACGGACTTGTGTAAGACATGCAGCTGCCTTCAACTTGTGTCAAGTCCTTGCCAGAAGTACCCATAAATAAAGACTCATCCTCATTTAGCAATGCTCCAGACTAGGCCAGATGGAGGCCTTGATGGAAGCTGAGTAGAGAACTGAGGCCTGAAGAGCCATAAACCCCTTCTTTCTAGATGTGCCTTTCAGTTCAGAGGCAGGGCATTAGCTGGGCACCACAAGCATCCAGTGCAGCAGCTGGCCACATTCAGGATTCGAGTCACCAACACCATCAATCCCCACGCTTAACCAAGCATGATGACATCGGCTTTTTAAGACGAAAAATACAAGGAAGTCTTGTAGAGCAGAAACCAGGCGCTGGCGGAGCTCCCAAGACTTCAGGAGATGATTTAATTTTCTCTGCTGCTTTGGCACGTGCTTTTGGTAGACACATGCTGCTGCTATTCCCTTGGTGATCAAGTTAGCAAAATCAAATGACTAAAAATGATAAGTCTGGGAGGAGAAGGAGGCCTTTAATGTCATCTAACACAACTTAAAATCTAAAACGAAAACAGCCAACAATGTGGCATAATGGGAGGCATCCACTGAGTTAAAAGTAGTATGTTAGAAACTGGTAATCAATAGTTCACAGAGATAAATAGCCCTCTCAAGAGGGCAATTCATGCAGCAGTTATTGTAGAGTGGGAAGAAATCAGCTTTTGGAGCTGCCAGGTTTTCTCTTTTTCTCTGTTAACAACTGGGAAAAGTCAGTATTTCTTTTTAGGTAACTGTCAAGCACTTAGCTAAAGTTCAGAGGGATGAACTTTACACAGAAGACCAAGAGACTCCACTTGATCAACCTGCATTTGATTTTATATCAAAACCAGTATTTTAAATCCAAGGTCATATCATCCAATTATAATTTGTAAATGCTGAAGTGGTACTGCAAAGACTTGGGAGACAGGAAAATAAGATTAAATTAAATGCTCTGGAGTTTTCATAAGGTTTTTTTGATTACATTACCATACCCAAATCACATGCATATACATTATTCTTTTAACTGCAAACCATAATCAGAGATGGCAAGGCAGTTCATTATGTTTCACAAGTCCCAACTAATGGATCTTAAAAAAAAAAAAGTAGCTCAAACCCATCTGGCCCCTCCTTTTCCCATTCCTTCCCAAACCTATTCCAAATCAAGTGCATGGATTACCCAATCTCCAACGTGAAGTTTGGAAAGGCAGAGACAGAACAGAGACATTCAGAATTCTTCTGGGCAAGTTTATTTTGATCACATCTTGCACAGACAGTGAGGAATGGATGACCAAAAAAAAGACTTTTCTCAGCAGGTGTGAAATTGAATAATCTTTTAAAGTAATTATCTCTGTGAGACAAAACTAAATAGAAATAATAATTTAAAAGATCATGACCATCAGAGAATAAACTATGTAATGTCCTTTTTCATATAGAGTTGCACAACTACACATCCCTGTCACCAAGCAATATACTACACAACTCAACATGCATCTTGACAGTTCACGAACGACCCTGTCACACACGGGCCCCGCAGCGATGCCTTCTTCTCCTGGGAAAGCTCTCTTGGAAGCCTGAGGGTTTTCAAATGTCCTGCTTTTCATCTTCACAAATCAAAGATCATAAGTGATGTCCCAGCAATGTACTGCTTACATCTGGTAACCTGAGAGCTGAACAGGCAAACCCCAACCGCTGGGCAGTCTCCCCAGCCCAGGAGTGGATGTCAGATTTTCAGCCTCTGACTGCCTTCACTTCACTGCTCTGCATAGTGATGCTTTCCAATGACATTAATAAGAATTAATACTAAAGGCCAAGCTGTCAAAACACAGTGTAGTCACACACAGTCCTGCAAATTCAACTGTTATCTTACTATTACCACCAATTTTTACTGTGAAGATATCTACCACTGAAAACAATGAACTCGTGAGTTTGCACTGAACAGTGAGGACTGTCTGCAGGGAAGAATTAAACTCAGAATCTAATACTACCAAAGTAAAGGAAAAAAAAAGTTTGCAGGAACTAGATAATGTGTTGCTTGTGTTTTAACTGATATTTTCTTCTGTTTAAAGAGATTTTACTTATACAAGTGAAATCTGAACTATACTCCAAACCCTCCTCCATCATTGAATCAGCTACCACCTTATTCCATTTTTTTAATGGTAAAATTACAGTAATTTGCCTTAACTGGATAGGAGAATCTGAATCACCTTATTCCATATTCAAAAATATTTCAGCTATTATAAATTAATTTTCTTTAATGCAAGCACTAGTGCGGAACACCATTATTTCAGCATGTAGTCTGAACTGGTATGCAAGCATAAAGACTAGTACCCTCAGAGCACAATCAATTCACCTTGTGAAAAACTCCAGTGTCCACATGGGAACCTTGTTCCTAACAGTCACTTTAAACAACTGGCACCTGTGCCCAAGGTCTTCATTACATTAATTCCCTGGTCTCACATTGCTATATGTTTTAAATCTAATATGCACAATTTCAAGGTACAAGTTAAAGCTATATGTTGAGGCCTTGCATGACTTATTTTCTGCTGGTATGACACATTAGTACAAATTGTTGACCAACAGTTATTTTTGGGATCTTCATTTCCATATGTTAAAAAGTGTACATAGAAGGGGAAAACACAGAACTTGACTTTTCAAATGACAGTTACATGGCTCTTTAACAAGTAAGAAATTCACAGAATCACAGAACATGCTGAGTTAGAAGGGACCCACAAGGTTCATTGAGTCAAACTCCTGGCCCTGCACAGGACCATCCCCAAGAGTCACACCACAAGCCTGAGAGTATCATCCAAACACTCTGTCAGGCTTGGTGGTGTGATCACTGCCTTGGGGAGCCTGTTCCAGTACGCAATCACACTCTGGGGGAAGAACCTTTTTCTAATATCCAACCTAAACCTCCCCTGACACAACTTCAGGCCATTCCCTCAGGTCCTGTCATTGGTCACTACGGAGAAGAGATCAGTGCCTGCCCCTTCTCTTCCTCACACAAGGAAGTTGTAGCCTGTGGTGAGGTCTCCCCTCAGCCTCCTCAAGGCTATGGGAAAAAAATACACAGGAAATCAATCTCAAAGCAGACAAGGTATAAATAAAATCAAAATAAAATCGCAAATTTTCCAACTCTATAACCACAACCATATAGAGATCTAACCAGAGCATGAAGGAACATATTTTTGTTTGCATAGAAAACCTTTTCTATTTCCTGGCAATAAAAACAGGCCACTGAACCCTCTGTCACAATCTCAGTCAAGGATGGGTGGTTAAAATAATGGTGAGAAATGCAGAGCTCCAAAGAATTTATTTCGTAGCTGTAGGGGAGACGCTCAGGGGCCAAAAGCTGTTCCAACAATGAAGCAAATCCTCTTTGCACCCAGACAGCCCCTCTATTGAGACAGCCTCTTGATTACAATAGAAACAAGATCACAGTTAATCTCCTACAGAGAGCTACATGCCTTGGTTAAACCACAACGCACACCCCTTCCTGATGCTCTCTCCAAAACTCCTGCTGACAAAACAGAGCTGACCTAATAATAGTTATGTGGACCCAATACAGCTGCTGAAGTTCGACCAAAATTAATTCATCCTCTCTGTTTTGGTTAGAATTTTTGCTCACAGATGCAAACCAGAGTCATAAAGGCTGGAAAAGACCTCCAAGACCATCAAGTCCAAGCTTTGACTGATCACCATCCAGTCAACTAACCCATGGCACTAAGTGTCCAGTCATTTCTTGAAGACATCCAGGGATGGTGACTCCACCACTTCCTTGGAGATCCCACTCAAATGCTTAACCACCCTATCAGTGAAGAAATTCTTCCTGGTACCCAACCTGAACTTCCCCCAGCACAACCTGAGGCCATTTCATGTTGTCCTATCACTAGTTGCCTGGCAGAAGAGTTTGACCCGCCTGACTACAACCTCTTCACGTAACTGTAGAGAGTGATAAGGCCTCTCCTGAGCCTCATTTTCTCCAGGTTCCCTCAGCCGCTTCTCACAGGACTTACGTTCTAAACCCTTCACCATTCACCCCCACTCTGGGCCTGGCCATTCAGCCAGTTTTTAACCTACAAATAGAGAAGCAAAGTTGCCCAGGGACTTGGTGGGGTCACCGTCTCTGGAAGCATTCAAGAGGCATCTGAATGTGGTACCTGGGGATATGGTTTAGGGGTGATTATGGTGGTGCTGGGTTGACAGTTGGAGTAGATGACCTTGGAGGTCTCTCCTATCTTGATGATTCTATGATTCTGAAATGTAATAATGTGAAACTGGTGTACACAGAACAAAAAAACCACTAATCCCAGAGAAGGTCACAAAATACTCATATAAGTTTCCAGTATGAAGAACCTTGTCATAGGCAGAGCTGAAAGGAGTACTCAGCTTAGCTGTCACCAACAAAGAAGCCTTCAGGGAAATGGTGCTGTTGCATGCAGGAATTCTTGGGCATGAATTTGTAAGCTACTTCTTTACAAGATTAAAGACTTTGAATATCCTCTTGATACAGGCTTTGCTAGCTAGCATCTACAGTGGGCAGGCTACTGCCAGGCATGGGTTTGCTTACCAAAATCAGAAACATAAAGAACAGTCTGGATATACAGAAACTAATTACAGAAACACTGCCAATCCCAAGAAAAGGCTGAATAAAGCCAGCAAACACAGGTTCCTCTAGGAAGACAAGTAGTCTTTTCCCCTAGCTTTTCAATATTTGCACTAATATTCTGTGGTTAGCAGCAAATTACCAAAAGAAAAACTTTGCCTTCAACCAATTTCTGCCTTCTTCATGTTTCATGCATACTTCTTTGAAAACATCTTCTGTAGCTGGCAGCAGGATGCTCAATTTTTCATGAAAGTAATGATAAATGAATACAAAGAACCTACATTTACCTTCCTTATCTTGGACTCATTTCACCAGCCTTCAGAAGAATTTAATTAATCCCTGAACAAAAGTTACAAAGCCATAGAGTTTGTAAGAGACCTCTGGAGGTTGCCTGGTCCAGCCCCTGCTCAGAGTAGGACCAATCCAACTCAAGAGCTGGCTGCTCGGGGTCTTGCCCAGGCAAGTTTTGAATTCCTCTGGGGATGACAATTACACAGACTCTCAGGGTAACTTGTCCCAGTGTTTGACCTCACATTCTGAAGATTTTCAACCTTATATTGAATTGGAATTTCCCTTGTTTCAACTTGCAAAATTAAAAAATATCAACTATAGCTATTTGAAGCCTTAAGAACTGCAAGTGTTGGCAAATCCCAACCTCCTCATCACACAGACGAGAAAGCAGAATTGGGGAAGAAAAAGAGTCCACATCAGCTAAGTTAAGTAGTAGAGACACACAGACACATGGCCATTCCCACTGTTACCAGAGCTGATCCGTGTATTTTGACCAAGTGCCCAGGGAGCTTTTGACCATGGATCTAGCCTGGCCCCTGGGCCAGTGCTGTGAGGAGCAGCCTCTGCTTTGTTTGCATTTGTATTCAATTCTGCCACTAATCAACCCTTTAGGAAATTTTTAAGTTTTCACACACTGTGGATTTTGAAGATTAAAGGCTCAAAATATGTTGCCTGGATACAATTGGTTAGATAAGATTTCTGAAGAGAAGATTATGCAAAGAATTACCAGACTCAATGAAATAGCTCAGGAAATGCTTCTGAATTGCTTGCACCATTAAATTTGTCCCTGATGTTTCTCTTTTCTACTGCAGAACTATTGCTTTTTTTTAAAAGTCAGACTTCAAAGGAAACCAAATAAACTCTGGTCAACAGCACAACAGACAGAACAAACATTAGAGCTGCTCTGAATTTTTTTGAAAGCTTTGTTGAATTGTGCAGGCTCTGAGTCGGTATATTAGAAGGTATCATGTCTACAGTTGGACAGTAATTTCTAATACAATACTGCCCCAAGTAAAATATGCCAGTATATTTTCAACTCAAGACTGTCAGTTGACAATTCTGTTTCATAAAAAATATTGGAAGATTTTGCCTTCATTGCAATAAACACAAAAATAAGCAGGACAACAACATGAAAAGGCAATATTAGAAGATATTTCCCAAAGCAGGAAGAATGTCAGTTGTATAAATTGTATATAACAGTTTGTATACATCAGATGCAGACAGTTTGTCCCTTACCTCATTTCCATCAGGAAGACCTACTACAAGTCGTGTATCACACATTTAGGTTGCATGGGATAGGATCATCTTTTTTTTTCTTTCAGTTGTCTCTGCTAGAGATCAGTCAGACCAGAGAGTCATTTTTAGAATAAATTTTAAATAGATCATCCAGCTCAAGTCACACTATTTGCTTATTGAAGCAAAAATGACAACTACATTCATGTACAAAACAAAAAATTAAAAGTCAAAAGCTGCCTATCCAGTTCTTACTCACTTTGGTGGTGGCCACAGTCTCCTTCCCATAACAGCATAGGCATATTTCCTCTTCTAAGGGAGTCACTTGCTTTTTTTTGCACAATCTGCCATTTGTTTCATCAGGAGACTCCAACAATACCAGCACAACAGTACTAAGCTGGTTTTGGCCTGCAAAGGTATCACTGCCTAAGTCTAGATTCTTATTCTGGTTAAGAGGTGTCTGTAAAGAAATGTGATTTTAAATGCTGACAAATCAACAAGTTCACCCCTAAGGTGAGGCTGAAGTACAGAAGAACATGCAGAATAAACAGACATACTGAAGACCTCTCTCAAAACATTTACAGCCAAGACATGAAAGTGACATGAATGTCTTCCAGAAAACATCTCAGGTTTCTGATATAAGGCAAACATGAACAGCAAAACACATTCTTTACGATGAAAACATGAAAAGTGTTGGCATTTGGTAGTCTAATTCTTGAGATTTCTTGGATTGTCCTTCATGATATCAAACTTCGTTACAGTCATCTTGATGAATCTTCACCTCAAGACAGATTAGCAAAGTGGATTACAAGGAGGACAACCAGATAATTTGAGATCAAGACTGTAAGGGAACAGGAAGCACAGATCTGGGACTTGCTTTATTAATCTTTATGAAAAATTCACCTTGGGATATCAGATTATTGAGGTACTCAAGGTACAAAAAGGTTATTGTAGGTCTAGAACAACCATTAGGTGGTAATATGATAAAAGTGCTAAATTTTATCAGCCTTAGATTTTCAGAACATGCAGTGAATCTATACAGATAAGGTTCTTCTCTGAACCTATGCCTCATTAACATGAACAGAAAAGCAGGACAATGGCAGAAACAAGCATGCCCAGCTGATTCAGGCAAAACACCACCACCAAGCAACATGACTCCTGGATTTGTTTGTCCCTCAGTCACATTAACAACTGCGTTTCATCATCCACTAAGACATACAAATTTGCAGAGTGCAGCTGGGCTTTTGCAAAACTGTGGCTGCCACAGCCACTTTGACTTTGTGATTGTTGTTCATCATGCCATTCTGGCCCCACACTGCTAACAAAACAATGCCTGTAATGCAGCCTGCAGGAACTGGACCATTTTGACAGACAGCTTGATGCTCTCTTACTATTACCAGCTCACGGGAAACCCTTACAACTACATATGAAATAGTGATGAAGACCCCAAAATCCAACACAGTTTAATTCACAGCCAAGGCATAAGTAAAATCATCCGGTACTTGAGACAGGAAGACTGTGCATAAGAAATGAATAAAACATTAAATACACAGCAGGTAATCAAAAGACTAAAGCAGTTTTGAAGGGCTTTTTTATTATTATTATTATTATTTTTGGCAGGTGATACTAAAGTAGTCTATCTGCTCCTAAACTTATGTCTCTCAGTTGGAAATACAACATGCAGTTCTTGTGCCTCAAGGCTGAATTAAACTACATTTTAAATTCTACACCCAGGTAAAAATTTCCTACAAAACGTAAAGGGCAAAAGAAAAGAATACTTAGTTCTTATTAATTTTCATATTTCCAGTTTTATCTCAAAAAGAAAATGCTAAAAAGCCTATGATCTGTCAACCCACTCCAGTTCTAAGGGGTTCCTTTCCAAGTTAGCCAGCACCTGATCTTGGTCTTTTTATATAAAGCCACTGATGAACGCAGCAGAAAGAGCTCGTCCACTTACCTTTTGGGAGGGCAGAACATAATGTTACCAAGGACCCTACCTTTTCATATACAAACGGCCCAGGCAGGAAAACCCAGCAAGCCTGTAATTTTTATTTTTTTTAAAACACTTGAAAGACTTTAAGTGCTAGAGGGTGTGCTTTCAAAATGCTTACATAACCTGTTACACTTTGACAACAGGGCTTTTCTCTGCTCTAAATAATCCAGCAAGAAGTCTGGGAGCCAGGAGCTGGTGCAGGCAACATACAGACTGCAAACAGGACTGGAAGAGGAGCTGAACATCTGGCTGCCTCCTGGATTCAAAAAGACAGGAGAAAAACTGCACATCTGCAACTGGCAGGAAAAAGGGCATGAGATTTAAATGAACAGTGTGGTCCTCTCAAAAAGAGAACAAAAAGACCCCCAACAATAACAACCCAAAAAAACCCCCAGACAAACTAACACAAAAAACCCACAACACCCCACAAAAAAAGGCCTATCTGACACAGTCCACAACTGCCTCTAAGAGAGCACAGCATATTTTACCATAACTTTAAGTTCTCCTTAGTCTAAGACTTGGGTTGTGGTACTACGCCACATCCCTCCTGTGTTCAGCAGGATGGTATTTTTACATGAGCTTTCACACTTTTAATAAATAACCACGTCTCCCTACTAATGTAATCAGCACTACAGCAAGCCCTCATTATGGCTCAGCTTGTATGAGATAAGCCATTCCTAAAACTGGATTCAACAATCATTTCTCTCCAGAAGTGTGAAAGAGGTGAAAATTCTTCTGGGAGAAAAAAGAAAACCCAAACACACACAAGGCACAAATCAGAAAAGTATCATAAATAAGCACCCCTTGTAATGTAAGTATTTATCTACTGAGAACTACAAGGAAAGCAAACAACCTATTAATTTGGAAAGGTCACTGAACAACCATCAGATAACAGGATTCAGCCACTACTGACACGAACAGAATTTCAAACAGAAGCGGAAAGCCTTATTTTTGTATTCTCAATTTCATGACCAAACCACCAAATGCTGTCAAGGTTGCTGGCATACCAAGAACTGAACAGGGATACATCTCAGGTTAGAGGACATGAAGTCTGCAGTACACTCAAGGGAAAAAAATCTAAAGACTCTACCACAACAATATAGGGTGAAAGTTCTGGGGATGAAAGTTTTCGTCTTCTGAGACAGTCAAACCTGACAGCACTGTTTACCAGCACAGACATTCAAGCACCTTTTAGCCAAAGTTTTCTGTTCAAGCAGACTTTGCATGCACCTTCACAAGTCTTGTGGGAATGAGGCTGGGGCATTGCACCATCCTCGGAACACTCAAATATCTTTACTTTGACAGAGCCTCCCTAAACATGGTCACCAGCACAGTAGAACTCCTGTGAAGAAAACACCAATTTCCTGCTGTGACTAAAAGCAAGATCGAATTGATTGGTATAGACAGAAATGTAAGTGGAATGAGGCTGTGAGTTTTACCTTATGCAGTTCCCAAGATGCATCTGAAGAGTGTATTTACCTGCTGCAATTGCAGAAAGTCTGGGAGCAGGGATTTGAGTGCTTATTTTCAAGTTTCTCTCAATAGCATTTTTACAAGGAAAAAGGCTGTTTTCAGGGATGCAATTCTCAAACCACTGCTTTTGAAATCACTAAAAAGGAAAAGGGGGGAAAGAAAACCAAGGCAGACATAACTCCATTACTGCCATCTGGCCTGCCCAGTAATGAGCCCACATGCTTTGAACAGAGAAGGAAGCATCTGGTTCTTCTACAAAGTCCCAGGCACTGCAAGCAGAGATGTGCCCATGCATAAGCCCAGACAGAGGGAGAAGGGTGACTGCCTCCCAGTTTGCAGGCACTGCACCACCTGTGGCCTTACCTGCTCCCATTAAAGCTGCAGCTGGAGTTCCAGATGCTACGTGGGCTCCTGAAGTCTGTTACTTCAAGGGCAAAGCCATAAATGAGGATTTTAAAAAAATAAAATAAAAGTTGTGGAGCTAACACACAGTATGTTGGCATGTACTGTTTCACTTCCCATTCTCCCCTCTCCCTCACTGGTATTGTTTATTTAGACTACGGGCACTTTGAAGAAGGGACACTCCTCCTCCCTCTATTTGGATGCTGATAACCCAACCTTCTCCAGGTACCATAACCCAGCCAGGGCAGGCTATGCTGCCAAACAGGGTCAGATATTTGTCAATGGATAAGCTCCTGAGTCTCTCCAAAGGGTTTGTTTACTCACTAATTAAGAGATGTTACCAAACAACAAAAACAAACTTCTACAAGTCATTGAGAGCTTGCAAATAAATAAGTAGTAGTTTGTTCACAACATTAAAGATTATTACAGTCAACTGAGATAATGGGAAGAGGTTGGCTGGTGCAATGAAGGCAGTGGGAAGTTTTGATTTAAATGAACATCACATTTTTATCCTATTTTGCATGTTTTATAAAGTTAAATCTTTAGTTTATAGCTTGCTTTATTTCTTAAAGAATGTTGTCTAACAGCGAGCATTGAATTATCAAAATACATTGACATGCAGCTATATAGTGTGACATTACATTTGGTACATTTCTCTTTGTAAGAAGATAAACAGCTACAGCATAAATATTCTAATTACTAAAATTCATTATTTCTGTCACTCTTTGCTTGGATAACATTGAGGATCCAGAGACAAATAAGAAAAAAAATCCTGTTCCAATTAAACAAAGAGCAATTTTACCTGGGCCTCCAGAGAGGATGTCCTGCTCCTCCCCTTCAACTGCAGGCAGGTATCTCCTCCTCCTCCCTCCACTTAGATTAATAGATTAATTAAAAAAAACTTAAGCTATAGGAGGCTTGAAGCAAACAGCCTTCATGATCTGGCCTTCAACTCAGGGGGTTTCTGTCTGTCTGCTGAAGGACCTCACCTCATCTTATATCCCTCTAACTCTATTCTTGTCCTTCATGAAATTCAGACACAGAGGATGAAATTGTGCCATGCAACTCAATGAATTCAAGAGCAGTTTCTTCTTGGTGTAATTTAGATGCTCAAATACAGCCAAAGGACAAACGCACTGCCACATCACCAGGGAAAGGGTCTATGTCAGGGTTTAAGGATCTGGTCAGAGACAGAAGGGCTGAGCTGGGGAATCACTGACAGAAGTACATCGGAGGGTCATAGAGAACTAATAAAACCTACCCATGAGCCTTATGCCACAGCCACTGAAGTTATTCCAGGGGTGAAGTGAAAAAATGTATTACTTTCAGCATGTCTATCAAACAGAGCTGGCAGCAGCCCTTTACAAGACCGCTACATTCACTCATCAACTCTTAATCCCCCTGCTTTCCCCCTGCTGGGACTCTGGTGTTTCAGTTCTTTGTGGAGATGCTATCTGTCTCCCAGTCCTATGCCAGACAAAAAAATCTTTCAAGGTTATTTTAAACCAATCTGGACAGTCCTCAGGATAATCGCATAAGGGATTACAGATGAGATTAACATTAGTTTTAATAACTTAGTGAAGAAATCTAAAGGTGACAGTGGAAAAGGCTCAGAGAACATCAGAACCGGGGACTGCAAAAAAGAGAAATACATCGACAGTACAATCACATCTCCAACACAACATTTGCTCTTGCTTGCCCCATCTCATGAAGGATTTTGTAAAACAAGAAAAGGCATTGAGAATTAAAAGGATGGCTGTAAGTGCATGCCCGTTTCCAGACATAGCAGTAGATTGAATATATCAGGACACATAAAAAAAAGTGTTTGATGATAGAAACTACAGAGAAAACAACAACATTCATCATTTTTTCCTACCAGAGAACTAATGAGCATGCTGTGAAATTATCAGCTAGACAGCTTAAAAGAGAGTCTTTTTTCCATGTAATACATGTGCTTGCTGCAAGATACTGCAGGCATAGCTTTGGATATTCCAAAGCTTAAAAAAGACTTCCAGCAAATCCATGGGAGTTAGGTTGGTGGGGACTATGACATGCAGTGGCTGGGGTACAATGGTCTGGCTCTAGCAGTCCCAAGGTGCACACAGCCCAGAGGCAGAAGGGGAAACAAAGGGCAGGAGCAGCACCTCACCCTCAGGGAGACTTTTATACTTCCCCCCACATGGTGGTTTTGGCAGGACAGAGTTCATTTTCTCCACAGGAGCTGGGGGGGGGGGGGGGGGGGGGGNGCATCAAGGCCTTTTCTGTCCCTCCCCCACTACACCAGGGAGGAGGCTGGGGGTGCACAAAGAGTTGGGAGGGGACACAGCTGGGACAGCTGACCCCAACTGACCCAAGGGACACTCCACACCATATGGCATCATGCTCAGTATATAAAGCTGGGAGGAAGAAGAAGGAAGGGGGAGATGTTCGGAGCAATGCTGTTTGTCTTCCCAAGTCACCGTGCTACATGATGGATCCCTGGTTTCATCGGGATGGATGAACACCTGCCTGTCCATGGGAAGTGGTGAATGAATTGCTTGTTTTGCTTTGCCTGTGTACACAGCTTTTGCTTTGCCTGTTAAACTGTCTTTACCTTAATCCCTGAGTTTACTCACTTTTACTCTTCCGATTCTCCCCCATCCCACAGGGATAAGTGAGTGAGCACTGTGTGGGGCTGAGCTGCAGGCTGGGATTAAACCATGACACTCTGTAAGTGGCCAGTGTAAGAGAAAATCCTGGGATGGCAGATATCCAGCCATATTCATATGGATGTTTATGTCCATGCACGGGATCAAACCTACAACACAGTTTATCTAAGGGCAGTTCCAGCCCAGGGGAAGCTGCAAGACAAGGGCACCTTCACCACAGCTTTGAAAAGGATGTTGCTGGTGAGCAGCAACCCTGTGTGCTTCCCACACGTTGCCAACACAAATCCTTCAGAGAGCACACACTGGCTGGGGGTGTGCTCACCACCCATCCCAGGCCAGGGGTGAAGCCTTCACTCACTGATGCACTCCGGAGGTGCTCACCAGCTGCTGGGCTCCCAGAGACGTGATGCCAACAGCCAGCACAGTTGCAGGAGATCTCCCTTCCCCCAAGGACCTACGCTTTGGTAGTGTCCTGACCCAGCCACCATTTTCTGGATTCACACCAGGCAAGCTCCTCATCCTCCATCCCTCACCTCCAGGCACAGCTGTAAAAGAAGTCTTGCACACAGCAGGCAAGTCCTTCTCCCCAGCCAAGGTAGGAAGAAAAAGAGTTAAAGCTGGGAGGGCATGGTGAGAGGAGGGACTCAGGAAGCCTGGCTGGAAAAAGAGCAGAGACTTGCTGTGATAACTTGGGGAAACAGGATGTCACAAGGAGGCCAAATGCCCACGCTGTTCCCATACCCTGATGTGTTGCTGTCCAGACTCCCCACCCCCCTGAGGTTTGTCTTTATTTTTAACAAGTGCAAAAAATTTCCCAAGGCAACACTGTACTGACAAATATAAATGACTCAGCTGGAGATGGACTGGCTGAGTAAGCCCCAAGACTAATTTTCTCTCTAGCTCTCCTCCTCTCAGAGGTAATCTCATACCTTCACAATAATGAGATCAAGACAAAATACATCTCTGGTCTGTCTGCAAGACTGGGTCAACAAAACACTTTGCATCTCCCAGAAGCATCGAAAACTATTGCAAGGCAGGACATTTTTCTCTTAGTCCCCCTACAGCTCTAAATAAGCCTTTGTTACTTCAAGTAGTGAAAAAGTACTGACAAAATCAATCAAATCGGCCTCACCAGTAGTATTCTCCTAGCCACCATAACGGTGATTGAAATACCAATACCCTTAGTAGTCCCACATAAAATGGGCAACTTCCAAAAAAACTGTTCTTGAGTAAATAGAGGAAGTTTGGAACTGTTCAAAACCTGCTTCAGTTTAAGACTGCACAAACAAAAAGGAAGAGTCTTATGATGTCTTTCAGCTTTAAGTTCAGAGCACCGAACATGCCAAGGATAAGGTGTGTCCCATTCCCAACTGTCTATCAGGTGTTTTCACACAAGTAAAATCTTATTTGTCTCCTAACCATTCAAGCAAAGACCAAAGTGTTTAAAAATGTGTAGACACAAACCCAATCCCATATATTACTTCTGTTTGCATATTTGTAACAAAAACAAAATTGTCCAAATTATTTTTTTCTTCTGAAGACTTGTCCAAAGAAACCTGAAGTCAACAAAAAGACTCCTTTCTACTTATTACTTTAAGAAGGCTTTGGATTAGGTTCCAATATGTGATTGAGACTCAAAGAAACACATACACTCTCTTTCCTTTTTAATCTCCTACAGACATAGTGCATTCAAAGGAATCTGCTAACAATGTAATCAAAAAAATCACTCTTAGAGCAAATAAAGTACATTAACACTAACCATATTTAAAGACCCCATTGAAATGAACCATAATATTTGTTTCGTTGCCATTTAAGAAATAATCATTTCGTTATTAAAACCAGAGTGGATTTAAGGCTTGGCCAGAACAACTTCTGCAGACTTGATTTCTTGCTTTCATTTTCCGTCATTGGTTTCCCCCCAAAGTGCTTTAGTCCCACTAAAATCAACATCTTTGAAAGCAACTGATTCTAAAAGTGGACAGATTTCTGTTGCTCAGCTTCAAAGACATTAAACCTACGCAGAGAAATGCACAAACACCTGGATGCACAACTTCAGCCTCCAGTTAATAATGACTGCCAGTTAATAATATGCTGCTTTGATGAAGGCATTCTCCCCATTTTTTTTTGGCAACTGAGACACTCGGGGTAAAAAAGCCAGTAGAAAATACCATTGCTCTGAATAAGAAGACAGTTTTCTTAGCCAGTCTGTGACAGATTCAATTCTTAAACATGGGCTGCGTCCATAAATTGCACTTTCTGTAGGTTTATCAAAGGCAGACATAACTCTATGTTATTTACTATGAAGCAAACATACAACAGATGGAGCAAGAAGACTCCTAACTTAAAGCGTGGGGCCAAAATAACAGGTGTTTTAAGAAGTTCAACTTCTGAGAAAAAAAGCCAAAGCCAACAGCTCCAATGCCTGCCCAAACGCCAGCGGCTGCTTAATCATGTCTGAGTGCGGAAGAGGTGACGAGGGCTTGTGCGATGACGCTGCACCAGGCAGCACAACAGAGAGGGAGCCAGAAAGAAAACACACAAGCAATGGTGATCCAGAAGGTACAAAAGTAGAGAGACAAGGCAAACAGAGAATTGTTTGGCTCCTCATTGGATGAAGGCTCACTTCATAGAGCACTTCAGAGATACAGACAACACAAAGACAACGGTGTGCTGGTCTGACCTCAAGTCCTTCCTACCAAACTCTCCAGGCATCAGCCTCAAATATTTTCCAAGGAACACACTTTGGCTCCTTTTTGTTTTGTACGCTATTTCCTCTTCACTCTCTCTACTGCTTTGGTTTGTGAAGCCAAAACCTCTGATCAAGCACCAGATTAAGAGGATGCACATTACAAAAGCATTCTTTCTTCCTGCACTTGAACAAAGCTGACATTTCACATACATTCATAATACCCATCAGCTAAAAGGGTTTACAGGACAGACACACTCCCCCCAGGCCATCATTTCCGTAATGGATTCTTTACTAAATCTATATGCCAGTAAAGGATGGATTGTAGATATTTAAACAGCAAAACTAATTAACTAAACATAACTACTTCCCTTGAAGCTTTAATAGATGGTAAAAATTTCCATTTATCTATTTTTATGTGTAAATTGAAAACATTTGTAAAATAGTATTCTTCTGTCATGGAAATTAAGAATGGTATTTTCAAGCTAAATCATCAGAAATCCTGAACTGAAGTGAGGGCTGCTAGTTTCACTGCTCTGCTCTGGCAGGTCCCCAGGATTAGATGACAGATGACTCTTCATCTCTAATTTTTATTGGATTTGGAGATGTGTTTTTTACCCACTCAGAAATGCTTCTCTGTACAAAGGATACATTTACCACCTCTCCACTTGCACATCCATTTCAGGAGATTTTTAGCTTTATCAACAGGAGTAAACATCAGTACTTACAAAGATTTCAATATTGCATACATTTACTGGCATTTCTGCTAAGTTTGCTCACATCAAAATTGAAATATTCAAAGTGTTACAGCATATGAAACCATACTTTCTGAGGTCCATGATGTTCCTCAAAGAATATTACTGGTATAAAGAAGGCTCACCTTTTTCCAAAATAACTTAAGGCAGACTAATGTCTTAATTCCTTTCCAGATTTAGCCCGCTTAATTTCAAGATAAAGTAAAAACATGTTTGAGACAAGCTCACATTTTGCACCTCTTGCTGCCTTTGTTGTTGCAAGAAGGAAGTCAAATCCTCCCACCTCCTCTGTCCTGTGCAAAACCGACAGGCTCAGAAAGATTGAACTTTCAGTAGCTTTATTCTCTCCAAGGAGTTGAGACAAGTGCAACTAGACCTGGCTTTGCCTCCACTAATACTGGGACATGGGTTTGCCCCCTTAGGAAAGGGCACAAACCTCTGTCAGCCCAAGTCACAGGGAGGGTGCAACTTCAGGAAGACAAGGAGAGAGGAGGGAAAAACAATGTGATTTTGCTGTATGGACTGTTAAGATAAACCAAACACTGTGCCACTATTCATCTGCTCTATACCTAAAGCTCCCCCAAGGTTTTCTGACTGCATCTGACATGTACCCTCTTGTGGGCACTAAACTAATAGTGTTTAGGGATGTTTGAAAGGTACCACGAACCCAGGAACTTGTGTAGCTGGGCTGATCTCCAGGCTTGTTGCCTTCACTGTTGGCTGTGTCCTCATACAAAATCTCAGAAAAGGGCTGATGCAGTTCAATCCTCTCCCAGAAAGAGAAGCTTTCACACATATTTCTCAAAAAACCCATAATAAAACAGCATGGAAAGGGACATGTGAGGTATTGCAGTCTGTCTGCCCACACCTTGAGTTTGGAGAGATGCCATCTGGGCTATTAGCAGCAAGGGGTTTCCATGGCCTCCCCATTATAGTGCTTTTTAGTCATGTCAGTTAACTCAAATAACCTCCCAAAATAGGACTTAATCACTGTTTCTTTCACTTTTCCAGAATTTGAAAGTTTCAGATAAACTGGTATTATTGTTAAACACACCAGTTAAGGGGAAAGAAGCAAAACACCAAATCAGAACAATGTGTAAGTATGTGAAGAAGGCTGCTGCCTCCAAAAGCACCACATTTAATGGCTGCCCACAAAACACGCTCTCCTACTGAAACTGGTTAGTGTGTAATTGTGCTTTCTCTAGCAGGTTTAAGAAATGCCATGTCAAATTCTCAGTCCTACCCATGAATCACTGTTTCCCATCCCCTCTGCTGTGCTGAGGGCAATATCTTGGGGGAGAAACTACAGCAGTGCCAGAGTGAGCAAAGGCATCAGAAGAGATGTTCAGGTAGGGAATCTTCTTCATCCTGTTTATGAAACAACATGAACACTTCTCATATTCAGCTGGGTGAACCAACTCCCTGACTGATTCCAAAAACACCAGTATCCACGTTCAGAAGTGAATGGCCAGTGCAACAACCCAAATTTACTGCTGATTTAATTCCCTGAACCAGACCCCTAGAAAACCAGATAAAGGCCTGAGCCATTCAAAGATGAGTCAGGAACACACCTGGAAATGGAAGGAGGTCAGTGCCACAGTAGCCACCATTCAAAAAGTTTTAAGTGCAATGCAAGCATCCCCCAAGTTCTCCAATGTGCATTAACTCACCCCAGATCAATACACTGAAGTCTCTAGATCATGGAAAATTGCATTTCCACACTGCAGCACTCAATCCCCGGGAAAAGCCTTGACCTGTGAAGAAGTTTCATGCTAAGAAATATGTTGCAACTCCTGACTAAGAACCTGCAAAGCCATCCTGTGGGCATGAGCAGTCAAACTTGCTACCAAACATAAGGGTCACTACCCTTTTGCACAATCCAAATAGTAAGTCAAGCTCCCAAGAGCCTTCCAAGCTTGCTAATCCCCCTTTTTTCTGAGTTTCTTTTTGTTGTGTTTTGTGGCTTTTTTTCTCATATCTTTGGAACTCTTCACAATTTTCTAGTTGAGCTAATGAAGGTAAGCTTCTTACAGTTCTGGGGATGCTTTCTGACTTGTTTTAAAAAATATTTTTTGCAAGGGAGTAAGTCTTTAAGCATTCAGACACTTGATATTCTGGGTAGCATTGCCAGATTATTACTATGTAGGAAGAACATGCAATGGAGCAAACTATTGGTGGATGTGCACAGAACCAGCACACTGAGGCTGGAGTCACCAAGACTCAGAAGTAAGAAGGCATAAACAGAAGAAGTTATAAGCAACAAGTTTAAAAAAATAAGATTTGTTACTAATAGGAGAGGGACTAAATACAGAAGGAAACAGTATTGTAAAATCTTACATAAATAAACTAGAGCATTTGGAAAGGCTGTAGACCTCAGAAAGCAACTAAAACAGCTATGAAATGGGTAGGAGAGATAATGTGTTTAAATGGACTCAAGGCACAGTAAATACAGCTTGGCTGGGTACATATAACACAGGGCAAGTCATTCAGATCTGAGATCCATGAAAACACAATAAAAGAAATCACAGGATTCCTGCATTTAAAGTGTGACCACCTGCACAGTGTGGACCAAATTTAGCATGCCCAGGAACATAGTGGATTTTAAGTTTTAAAGACATGTCTGTGTATGGCTAGTGAGAGCATGAAACTAGGAGAGTATTTGTTCTTAAACCCATTCAGAAATAAGATGCATTTATTCCCTAAGCAAGGTGTATGCAAATCAACACTTCAATATGCCCAGCTCTGGAGGCTTAGTTCAGTCTGTGCTTTGCTCCTGGGCCCCATAAGACTCGGCTATCCCTCTTCTCACCCATCAGAGGTAGTGGGGGGTGTCTAATTTTCTAGCTCTTGCTCCTCATTTCAGCTGTAAGATCATTGATCTTGCTATCAAATCAACCCAGGCTTTGTTCAGGACAGGTACTTTTAACTTCCGCAGAATTTCCCACTCCCACACACAATCTAAGAGACAGTGTATATAAAAGATTTATATCCATCCTTTGTACAGCAACACAAGGTTATATAAAAGCTGGAATATGCAGAATACAAAGCAGGTAAGAAGCACACTTTAACTTGTAGGTGACACAATTAACACTGAAAATTCAAGGTTGTCACTCAGAAGTTTGGCGCTTAAAAAAAAAAAAAATAAATAAAAAGGTGTCTTTTTTCTCAACTGTGGCAGAATTTGCAACACTAAGAGAGATCCTGGCCCTGTTCCATCACTGAGCATTTGAAGTTGGTTTCACTGGGGCCACAATAACAAGACAAGCCTCAGCACAATGGGTGCAGTTTTGCAATGGCTTTACATGGATCTTAAATATGAGCAGTCCTGTAAAAGGGACCTCCAATGACTCAAGCTTCCCATGACCTTGCTGCCACTCAGAGAGCCAACTTGGAGCCCCAGAACACACAACACTCAGCACGTCCACAGGGGAGCAGCAGTTGTCAGAGCTCAGGTGGAGGAGCAGCAATGAGCTGTCGAGGCCAGGAGGAGGGCAGGAAATTCCCCATCAGCTCGGGCTGCAGTTTCACAACACACTGGGTTCAATGACAAAACCATCTTGCTGGGTTCTTCTTCCAACCTCAGTACTTCTGCCTTGTGCTCCATAGCTCCCTTCTGCTGACACAACTGCTTTTTAGTCTGCTCTGTAAACTCCATTGTGGGAAAAGCAAGTATTTGAGATGGCATCTTTTCTGGAGCATACAGTTAGCCCATGTACGTTAACAATAATCTGCTTCTGGCATGGCATCGCACGCAGTTAAGTCAGTGCAACCACAAAGAGGTGCACGGCAGCACAGGCACGGGCTTTTCTCATTAAAGGCTCTTGTCAAGACCAACATACAACACAATTATACAGTAATATTCTCTAACAGTATACACATTTTTTCATATTACTTGCAGCAAAGATATGTAGCACTTTCTGCCCTTTGGAGTCTATCCAGCCCTACACAAAATCCCAGTTCCAGAGAACCCTGTAACTGAGTGAGACTTGAGACATAGAGAACTGTCCTTGGGTTGCAAAGAAAAAGCTGGAAAAACACTATAAGGGAGGGAATCTATGTCATATAGCTGTAATCACCAAAAGGTGCAAGTGGAAGCCAAGCTAGTATCCCTGCAATATATGAGGAAGGAGAGTGGCATTGCCCAAGAACACTAAGACTGTTTCTCTCTCTGCTGCCCATGCTGAGAGCAGGGATATTCAGAACAGCCTAAATGCCTAATGTAAGGGGAATCCTCTCTAAAGGTCTGAACACTCTCAACAAAGGGGAAAACAAAACCAAAATCACAAACACCTATCTATTACCTTTAATGCTCAGAATTAGAAATTAAGATTTTGGGGGTGGCAAAGATCACTGCACAATCAGTAAAAAGGCATGGTATAAAGCCAGTAAAAGGAATCACTCAAAGATACAAGCAAGCCCATTTTATAAATAAAAGGAAGAATAAAAAAAGAGGAAAAGCAAGAATTATTTATCCTTTCAACCAAAAGCCCAAAGTAATTAGATAATGTTCCTTTAAAAGCAAAGGCTGTATCCCATATATTACCCCTCAAAACAAAGTAAAATGCTTCTTTTACAGCTTGACAGGAGCCTTGATTAAAATTTCATTTCACGTGGTCTCTAGCGCTACATCCTTGTTAAAACACATTCCCTGTTAGCATATCTCACAATTACTCAAGAACATCAAAAATTTAGGAGCTAAAGGGCTCTTTTCTGTACTTTGTGAGTGCTAAAACAAAAACATTGGCTTCACAGCTCCTTTAAAAGAAATTAAGCCATTAATGAGATAGTTCTTGATAGCAAATTAAAGTGTATCTAGAAGCCTGGGCTGCAATCTGGCTGCCCAGCAAGGTCTTAAAATACTGAGCAGACAGATTTCTCTGGCAGTTGTGGTACAGGGATGGTATCAGAGGGGCATTCTCCCTCCTGCCCCACAGGATTATAATAAACATGAGTGGGTGATGATAGCATACAAGCCACAATCCAGTCTCATACTATGCTGGATCAGAGATCCTCTGCCCCAAAGGAAAGACCACACCAGGATCCCACAAGCCAAGGCATCATGATCACACTTCCCCTCTGTTGTTACCTCTAGAGCATGAACAACAAAAAACGTGACTCAGAAGAGAACATGCCAAACCAGGCCTAAATAGAGAGGTTTCACGTGGCTTTATTTGCTGAAGCACAGCCCAGTCCACAACCACAGAGAAGCAGAGAAGGCTCAGTCTCTAAAAAGGGAGCTAAAGGAACAAAGAATGGACTTTGACTCTAGCACAAATCTTTTTCAGCACTCAATTTTTAATCAGTGCTACTGGTCATTAATAATACTGCCTATCCTGGCAGCCAGCCACTGGGCCCACCTCTCACCACTTCTGCAAATAAAAAGATAGACATTTGGAGGTGATGTACATATTTTCTTGTAGGCTCCAGCTTCATGGCTGTCCATGTGCCAAGCCTGGCTCCATGTCAGTAACTGCAGCAGAAAGATCCAGAGCACAACTAGTGAACACAGAAATCAGACCACTCTCCCTGCACAGCAGGTAGGGTGTGAAAAGCACTGGCTCTCGTGATGGAAACACTCCACACTTTGCTGCAGATAGGTTCAGCCTGATTAACCTCAGCAACTTTCAACATGCCAGGCTGAGGTGCAAGGGCAGGCAGCAGGAATCCCAACTGATGCAGCAGCTGAGCAGTGCTCTGGATATCAATGGCTTTTAAGTATCTTCCTCTTCCTCCTCTGAGCCAAAGGAGCCACACTAATGGCACTGGCAAAGCCTGAAACTACAGTCCCAGACATCCCACCTCTCTACTGCTGAAGGTAAAAGGTGCTACAATCTAAACCATGCTCAGGAAAAATGGTGAATAGGTCTTGGGCCATGGGAAGTAACTTAAGTCTGTGTTTACTTAGGAATAGTAAAAATATCAAGCACTTGAATAGTATCAGTGTAAGGCATCATACAAATGAAAAGGGCAGAATTAGACTCTTTACATCATTCTAAATTTTCTCCTAAATTTCACAAGGGCACACCTTCCAAAGTAACAACGGCAGAGGTTATTACTGGCTTTTGTAATTCTTAAGTTGTTCCCACAAGAGGTATTTCCACTAAACACTTGAGGACTTAAGTTGCCAAGAAAAGAAACAACCAGCAGCAGCTTTGGTGGGCACTGATGCGCTTCTGCACAGCTCAGAGCTCCAAGGCAGCAAAGCAGCTCGGAGCCTCTAGCCAGAGCAGAAAACCTCTGCGGAGCAACTTGGGCAGTCTTGTGACACAGCTGAAGTATCTTATGGCTGATATTAAACTTTGGCTTGTAAAGATCTGAACTGTTTAACTGCAAGCTTGACAGTTCGCTCTGTAGCAGCATTTTAACAGGGACACAGAGGAGCCACTTGTCTCTCTCCTGCTGACCGACAAGCCACAAACAGCTCGTCGTGCTGGGTCAGAACCCATTTTGCCCATTCCCTCTGAAAGAAGAGGATGTTTGTGCTGGGGACACAAAGGCCAATCTGTTCAGAGCTGGCCACAGCCCTCCCGCCTGTCTCCCAGCACTGGCTGACACAGGCTGGCATCAAAGGGGGAAGGGTGAAAACACAAGGGTTGCCCCATTTCCCCAAAGACCATTCTTAGCAAACGTCATTATTTAGAAAAGCTGCAGTTTGAGAATATTGGTGTGAAGTGCTCATGGAAATCTCAACTATGCAAGCTGGAGTTTCATTTGTATATTCAACTTTGTCACTCTTTAAAAAGAAGTTAAACATGGCTATGTTTTTTTCCAGCAGAAAAAGCTGTGATCTGCAAAACACTGCTTCTCTCCTTGGCAATCGCTACCATTTACTTGTTTGTTTTGGTGCAGCATAGGAAGGGAGGGGGGAATGACAATAAAAGCATGGACATTTTTTCTCCTCACCTTGAAAGGGAACAGACTCAACAGCAAGCAGCTTTATATAGTACAGTCAGCACAGGCATGCCCACAGGAGAAAGAAAACAAAATCATGGCTCTTCCTCTTGCATAGTCTCACCCAAACTTAACCTCAATGAAATCAAAGTGAAAGACATCATGTATGCAAAGATCATCCTCATCTATGTAGTTACAGGATTAGAGCATGGACAGAGGAGCCTCTACACACAGAACCCCAGCCTACACACACCCTGCAGAGTGAGATGGGGCATTCTGCCTGACCTTCCTGCCAGCCCACCCTGCTTCAGCCTACCAAGTATTTTCCCTCTTGCTTTGCAGGTATTCCCTCAGTTTCAGGGAGCACCTGTGCACAGCAGCCATGGGTCCAGCATGTGGATCCTCTAACAGGAGGCAGCTGTGAGGAAGGCTGGTCTGACCGGTTCCCGATGCCCTGCACAGCTCCATCCCCTCCACCACCTATTATACTAAACAGGGACATAGCAGAAGGTGGTTCTGGGACAGAAGTGTGTCCAAAGAAGGGCAACAAAGCTGGTGAAGGATCTGGAGCACACGTCTTATGAGGAGCAGCCTGGAGAAGAGGAGGCTATGGGGAGACCTTATTTATCTCTACAACTACTGGAAAGGAGGCTGTAGCAAAGTGGGGTCAGTCTCTTCTCCCAGTAACAAGCAACAGAATAAGAGGAAATGGCTTCAGGTTGTGCCAGGAGACGTTTAGATTGGATATTAGGAAAAATTTCTTCAGAGAAAGGGCTATAAAGCATTGGAACAGGCTGCCCAGGTAAGTGGCTGAGTCACCATACCTGAAGGTAATTAAAGGTGTGTGGGTCTGGCATTCAGGGACATGGTTTAGTGGTGGACTTGGCAGCACTGGGTCGGTTAACTGCTGGACTTGATGATCTTAAGGGTCTTTTCCAACCTAAACGATTCTGAAAGCCCCTCCTGCCCTCAGAGCATGCTGAGACTAAGAGGCTCTCTCTTCTCCAGCCTCACTGGCCACTGTGGCTCAGACACAAGTGTCCTTCAGCAGAGCTATTACTGAGGGCTGAAGCTGCACCACAGGGGTCCTTTAGCCAGAAATGAACTCCAGAGGAGTCAATGACAGGGACACTGCAGCTGAAGTGCTGTTGCATCAGACTTACTTTTTTTTAATCCTAGCATTTATAGAGGAAATAATGTTCAAAAAGCATAGAGTTATTACTGTTTTTCTGAATCAGTTATTATGCCTTAACTGGGTACTCTCTATGTAATACTGCAAGAGCTTTCTTAGCAACACTCTTCCAAAGCTGCGATTACAGGTTTAACATTACAAGTTAGTTTCAACTAACTCTATTTTCTAATGTGCCTACAATTTAAAGAAAAGATTTAAAAAAACCACCAAAACAAAACAAAAAAATCCCTTCAGGTAATTGGGTTGCATTCCAGGGTGGAGACCTCAGGGCTCCTGAGCTAAACCAAATTCTCCCAAGAACTCAGACACAAAATACAGCGGACTTGAAGTTTATGTACCTTGTTTTGATGATACCAATTCTGTCACTTTTCAATCACTCTTAAACTGTGGCCACGACTTTGCACCTCTTTAGAGATAAGGAAAAGCATCAGGTTTGGCTGCTAGCCAGGTAGCCATCAGCAGCTGCTGGAGCCTGCCCGGAAGCACAGTTCATCCCCAGCAGGGATCTGCCAGCGTTCAGATACACAGATCAGCCAGCCGGGATAAAGTCAGCAAGCCAACGTTTTGATTATGCAATTATTTGTTCAGCTACAACTGCAGGTTTTCCTGCATAATCAGGCTGATAAATATCACACTTTTTCTGGTGTTGCCTCGAATCCTAAATGATGTAGTCAGAAGCCAGAAGCCAGGCAAATGATATCGAGAAAAGCCCAGTGGGAAATGGAGCACTGCGTTGTCGCGTCAAGGGCAAGCCACGCAGAGATTTTGGGCCTGGTGTACCCTGCAAACCCAGAATACCTCTGATGACTGTCACAACCTGGCATTATACACTGTAATGACACAAGGCAGCAGCAAAGTCAAATTTCTCTTTGAGATTCGTCTGTGCATTGACAGTGCTATGCTTACAAACCTCCCATTCCACAGGAGAGAGGTCACATTTCTGCTGTGCAGCTTTTTGGAGAAAACATAACTCTACAAACCAGCCTTTACCTGAAACTACATTTTTGTTGTATCCACAAACAGTGACTGCTTCCTTCTCCAGTTGAACATTATTTTTAGTGTGTCTTTTCCATTGAGGAGGTCAGAGCTTAACTCTGAACAAAAAAGATGACCTGAAACATCCTTTGGAAAGCTGTTGATACAGTATCTGTCACCCTGGAATTTAAGAGAAAGCATAGAGGTTTGCAGAAATAACATTTCGATACTGTTCTAATTTGAGACACGGACCTACAACTTAGGCGCAAATGTGACTGTGCTGAGTTATTCAACCTTTGTGATTAGCACGGAACAGTAGCTAAAGAAACAATTGTTTAATCAATTATTATTGCACAAAATGACTGAACTCAGAGACTGAACTGCTGCCACATCTATTTTACAAAGCTTTAGCTCATCGGTCTTTGAGGAAGTGGAGGCAGAGTATGGAGGTTTGCTAAGCACAGTAAAGCAGCATGTTAACAGAGGGACTCCACTAAAAAGCTCACAAGCAGATCTTTTCAGCCATGCAGGAAGCCAGTGAAGTGAGAGACCCCCAGTAAGGACCAAAGATTTGTCTGTAATATTTTAAAGGGGAGTTAGTACAGTAGGTATCAGGGACAGAATAAAACTGTACCAGCATCTTTTTTTCCCCACCAGTAACTCACGTCAATATTGCTTGCCAAAATTATTCTAATCCCATGGAAATCAATGGGAAAATTCATGCCAACTTGAAGAGGAGGTGGCTTTCACTCTCCCCCCTCCTGCTCTCTGTTCACTCCCCTTCTTGGTGCTCTTTAGCCAGTGGCAGGTTGTCCCCACCAGCCTGCCCATCACCTGCTCACTGCCAGAGGCTCGGCCCCAGCCAACTTGTCATGGACAGCAGGGGCTGGGTAGAGAACACAGAGCCTGAGAAAAAACAGTGTGAAGAGCTCCATTAAATGAATCAACCCAGAGACTCCTTCAGTGCAGGTATAATCAAGACTTTTCCAATCTCAAAAAACAATTAACTTAATCTACATAGCACTGACAACAAACAAATTCTACCTTGGATATGAGCAAATGCATGTACAACATGCGTGCAAGCTGTATGTGCGTGCCCACTTGCACCTTGTGCCTATGTAATATTGCTGATAGACATTTACAGTTGTGCCCACACTAGGGCTAGGTCAGCTCTGGAATTAAACAGCTATATTTTAAGGCACTCCTAAACCATCATCAGCCAATGCACTAGTGAACAGAAAGAAAGCAAAGAGAAAATAAAGAAATTAAATAACATGTTGCATGTTCCCCCCACAGAAATAATTTTCCACCCTTTATGGTTTCATGGATGCTTGATTCCCTCATATATAGAGTTCTACACAAAGTCTTAAATATAACAAAAGCTAAAAAGGTAGTGGGGCCAACTTAATTTACAGCTGCATTGAGGAGATATTAAAATTACACCTAGAAGAGCTATTTTATGTAAGTTTTAGAGTCTTGAGAAATTTCTTCCTCATTTCCTTCTGTACTCAAGGTTTTGGCTGTGAGTTTCACAGAAACAAGGAAGCATAGCCCCAGAACTATGACTAACTGAAAAGATCAAACGTAAACGTCTTACAGGAATTCATATAATATATCACTTGTGATTTCTCCACTGGAAGCACATCTATCTTGGCTCATACCAAATACACATCCTTATCCACTTCACACAATTTGTATGTTGATAGAAAAGTAACAGAACAAAGTGATTAAGGAGAACAGCATATCTAAAGCTCCCAAAGAACTGAAAAAACCCTGCACTTACTGAAGCTAACTACCTATTTTAGCAAAATGAGAAAAAATTACTACATTGAGTTGGTCAAAACTTTTTGGCTATGAAAATTTCCTGTGATTAATGTGATGTGATTGCAAAAGTTTTCTGTGAGGAGACGGTACATTGGGTAATTCTCTACTTTTCCACACAGAGAATTCTGCTTAGAAAAGGTTTTAAATGCAAGTTCAAATCAGCCTTTTGAAAGCAAATTGCTTTCTTCTTAGATATAAAATGCCATTTCAAATTAAAACATCATAAAGATTCCCACAGAAACTTGCATGTTTTCAAGTCAGCTCTTCCCTTCTTCCCTCAAAAAACCAAAGGGTATTTGCTCCTCAATGTTTAGCTAGGAGAGCAAACCTTGAAACCTCTCTAAGGTCTTAATACTATATATGCACATACACAGAAAGCTCTGGCAGTAGTTGAATGAAAACTCAAGCATTAAATACTAACATTTCAAGGTATGCCTAGCAGAAAAGTTCAACATATATAAGACCAGATCAACACAGAATGATCCTAGTAATGCAGTCCTTGCACAGGCAAAGTCCAGAATCAATTTCAGTTTATTTTCATTGGATGTAATTTATAACATGCCCAGACTCAATATTTATTTCCTCAAGGCTTCACAGACAAAGTGCTGCTCTTTTGATAGTCTGTCCCACGTGCTTATTAAAGCAGAGATTACAGAGTGAAAGGGAAACATAAAACCAACAGAGGATCATTTTTAGTTTCAGGGCAATTTTATATGCCATCTTTTAGAACTCAAATTTATGGCTTTCCTTAATGGAGTCTTTCAGGGTTGACTTTAATGCATTAAGTGGAAATTCCACCAGTTCGTTACTGCAATGCTTTCTTCATGACCAACCTGTCCTCCTACATCAGCTAGGTCTGGCTTATTTATACAGACAGACACATTCACTGAATGGACAGGGAACATCTTAAAAGTAGTTGCTTTCACTTGCATTCTTCCTGAATGAAAATGTTTTCTTTTATTGTCTTTTTAGCCTGACACTTCTCCACTGTTTCACAAACCTGAAGAAGACTGAAGTTACTGTGAGGGGTTTTTTACCTTTTTAAAGGCAGGAATACAGTCCTCCCCAGAGCTAGATGAGAGCTGAATCTTACAAACATCACAACAGCATCAGCCTGCAACCCAGCCCAACCACTCCTGCAAAGAGAAGGGTAAGGAAAGCCATGAGAGCAACAGTAGCTTCATGCATATTAGCTGTGCCGTTTGCAGGACCTTGAGGTCTGTCAGCAGGTTTAAGTGTTGCTTGTTTTTCTTCTCACCAGTGTGCTCAGGACTTTAAGAATTTGGGCTATGTTAACTGTCTGACTGGCCATTTACCTGACCTTCTAAAATCCAGAAGGGTTTAGTTTAGGCAAAGCATAGTAGTAACACCTCGAGCTCTTACAAGTCATTCCAGCTTGAAGCTTTGCTCCCCTTCTCTTGCAGTAAAGCACATCTTTCTGACTTTATATGCCAGAGTTCACAACCAGCCACATCCTCAGCTCTGGAAAAGCCTTCCCAGGAATGAAGTACAGTATCAGAATTACAGAATCACAGAATGGTTAAGGTCAGAAAGGACCATCAGTGGGGTCATGTGGTCCAACCTCCCTGCTTAACCAGGGTATTCCTAGAGCACATTGCACAGGACTGCATGCAGAAGGCTCCTGAATATCACCAGTGAGGGAAACTCCACAACCTCTCCACACAGTCTTGAACTAGGACAGCCCACCATGCCACCCTCACAGCAGAGGGACCTGATGGATAACATAGGCATCATCTCAGCATGTCCAGACCTGGCAAATCCCCAGCAGCCTAGATTTGGTTACAACCACGTTGGCCCTAAGCACATATGAAGGTCAAGTGCTAAACAAGAAATGCCTGTTGATGGGACTGTTCATTACAGAAGTATGTACTTAAATACATCTTTTGGCATGTGACTCCATACCTAAGTATGTACTTATGTGGTAGGAATCCTGTTGGTTCTCTGGAAACACTCCTCCATCCCAGCCACACATCACTGCTGAAGGAAACTGGGTACCAGGAAAGTCTGGCACTACATGAGACAGGACAAGTAATTCAAAGGGGCAGGTAGTTGCCAAAAATAATGTGTTCTTTGGAAAACAATTGTAATTTTGAAGCCTTTTTTTTCCTGTTTGTAGCATCCTCAACAGGAAAAAAAAAAAAGAATCCCCAAAACAAACAAACAAAAAACCCCTCACAAAATAAATCAAACAAAAAAAATCTCACAAAGAATTCAAGCAGCAAATCCTGAAGGCAAGTCCTGCTCACCTTATTCCTGTAAAATACTTCTCAACTCCATAATAAAATACCTCATTTGGCTTCACATATGCAAGAGAAGGATCCTTCTGGCTTCTACCTAGGAAGAGCAAGGCCAACAAGAAGCTGCCTGCTCTGAGGGATATCACATCTGCCACTACATCCTGCCAACCCCGCTACCAGCTCTGTCCTTCCAGGCTGTTTTCCAGGGACTAAAGCCCAAAGTCCGGATAAACAGATTAAACTCTCACCGTCTGAGTTTAAACTATTAACTTAAAGCAGCCTCATAAGATACATGTTGGATAACACTAAACCTCTCCAGCACCTTCATCTTCACACAGCTGCCTCTTGCTCTCCGTGCAGAGTCAGAACCAGTGGCAGTTACAACATGCATTAGTATAGCAAATCATCCTGGAAATAGCTATTATTGAAATAACTCAGACAAAAGAGGAGATACATTATTTCCATGATATAGCTTGCCATACTCTCTCTCATAACTACCTGATCATGTTAAAAGCCAAAATAAGTACTGCACCAGCTGTATATGCCTATGGCAAATTGAACATAAAGCTTAACTAATGGTTCTATTTCCCTGAAAGGGCACATGAGGCTGATAAAAATTCCCAAGAGGTCATGTTAGCAAATCAGGTAAGTTGTGCCTCCCTTGTCAGAAAAGAACTTACATTCTGATACTGGCCTTTTAAGAAGAAAATTCTTTACATTTTAATTTTATGTTATGATATATTTCTAACTTTCTGATACTTGAAAAAAGGATTCTGTTTCTCAGGGACTTACACCACCATACCAGAAATTTACCAATTTTTAGCCTGCCATTAAAGTGAACAGAAACTGTTTGCACAGACAAGTTACTCACCTGTGTGCTGCTTTGAAGCAGCCTCACTGCTCAAATATATGTCATCTTTTGAAGGAAATATCCCAAAGCAGTGAGGAATAAACATAGCCACAGCTTTAGTTTTGATACCTTCTAGAACTATGCCAACAAACATGACTTTTAACAGTTCATGAAAAAGCTGCACACCATTTTTAGAAGGAGTGTGCTGTCTGTTTATAATTTCTAATCAGAGACAGTTTCTCCACATCTACTTTTCTGGCTCATTTCCTTACAATTAAAACTTCCATTTAACCCAATAGCTACAATACAGTTGTGCTGCTTCAACAGTGACCAGCTCCACTGTGCCCTTAGTATATGTGCAATGAAATCCATAACGAGTTCAGTAGTTCAAGTTCTAGACAGACAAAATTAAAGCCAGACTGTAACAGAAGTGTGCAGTAGCAGCAGTTGGAAAGTCATGTCTGCCAAAGAATTATGTGAAAATTATGTCCCTTAATTGAATTTATGTGAAGGAACAAACTTAACCTAACAGCAAGGCAATATCTAATGTTGAAGCAATCTGAAAAACTAGACACAGTTGATTAAACCTTTTGTAAACAAGTTTGTTAACTTATGTTCTTGAGTAAAGTTATGTTTTCACAGCTAAGTGGATGGTGAACAAACCAACTTCTCTTGCAAGCAATAAAAACTTATGTCCTAGTTCATTATTCAGTGTTGCTGGACTCCAAGATATTGCAAGATGCTGGATACCGTAATTTCAATAAATCTTCTCTCTCCCAAAAATGCAAGACTGGGCTGTTAACCATTTCTTAAAGCACAGAAACATGGGCTCACAAAGCAGCTTTCCTGGTCCTGCAAAACAGCAGCTGACAGATATTTATTTAAGAGCATGAAGGAGACTCACAACACCTTCCAATGCATAGCATGAGTGACAAGTAGCACTCCATGCTTTCTACATACCCTGTAGCTTCTCACAGACTTCTCTAGCTCAAATCAGCTATGTCTCACCTTGAACACCTTTAAACTCCCTCCTTGCTTGCAGTGACACTCCTCAAGGCATGTACCAAATGCTGCCACTCCCCTTCCCATCTCTACAACAAGCTTTGTGTCCCTGCCAAAACAAGACTATTTATTCCACCTATTCAGAGTCCTAGCTCTTTCCCAATCTGCCATAACAGCACGATGCTGTCCCTGATTGCTCTAAGAACAGCTGCCCTGACAAAGACCCTCAGCGCAGACACACCTTATGCTGCCAGCAGTGTTCTACTCTGCTCGACATAGCGTAGGGTTTGGCGAGGTGACACAGCTGAGCCAAGTGAAGCCCACTTCACACCAGATACAGCTGCTTTAGTGACACCAGCTGGGGGCTGGAAGGCCCTAGAGAGAAGAATCTCTCACCTCCACTCACCACATCCAGGCCAGCAAAGCTGTGTTCTACGGGCTGCTCACAAACTCTGTACGGTAAGTAGTTAAAAGATTTTTTGTATGTTCTAGAAATACCACTATCATCCCTTCTTCACTACTTTTCTGAGATGCTTGAAGAATTGTTTCAGACTTGGAAAGCCAGAGTCTCCCATGCAGTACAGGGACAGCTTTTTTCCCATCACGTTTTGTTCACTTACTTATGCTATTGCTCTCTTGAACTACTGTTTCCTCCAATTTCCCTTCTACTGAAGTAGCTGTACCAATTCCAACAAGTAGCCATGGCAACATAATCTTGCAGAATAAACTACAAAATAATCCTATGACCAGAAATCTAAATTAGAAAAATGGAATTGAAATAATGTGTTCCTAAAACCTGGAAGTAAACTGAGTACTGGAACAGATTACAAATAGATATGATAAACTCTCCAGCTTAGAAACTCTGAATGAACAAAAATAGATGCTATACTTGAAGCCAAATTTACAGATACATTACCAACAGGAGGAGTTCCACACCATGTATTATGAAAACAGTGAGATTAAGAGAGGAAAAAAAAATTAAAAATCATTCCCAGTTTACACTTCAAACCATCAACCTATTGGGATCAGCACCTGTCCCAAGCCCAAACTGGTTTGAATTATGGACCCTCCTCATCAGCTCCCTTGGGAGAGACATGCAGTGATTGTTTCTGACCCAAACCCAGTGCACAGCAGGGATGGGGAGAGGCCGGTGCCCTTGGCATCACCCATGTGAAAAGGCCTTCCCAGGAGGACGGAACTCACCTCCAGAGAAAAGGCACTTGTCATGGCAAAATGAAGACAGAAACACTGCTTCATTATCCATAGCAAAAGCATTCTGCTTTCAATTTTACTCTAATGGTTTAAAGATTCTTCAAAGAGCTATACCAAGATTTCAATTTACTTTCCCACCAAGGAATTACTGCTGGGATTTTAAAACATGCTTTTTTTCTTTTCTAGTGATACTTAACATGTACAATCTGTATGTGCAATTGAATCCCAGATCTCTAGACATTTAATCTTCTAAGCATCCTTAAGGAGATGGTAATAAGTTGCTTCTAGAGGACTTAGTATATGATTTCGAAGGTGGGTGGGTTGATGGGGCACCCTGCACTTGGTCCAAATAAATCCAGGAATTGTGTTGCCCACAACCACCTTATTTTCTTTACAGTAACTGAGAAAGAGGATTCATACAGGAATTACTGCAAAGAGGATGTACTGATTTTTATCTGTGAAAGGTGATACAGACTGTCTGGACTGCTAAATTAGCCTGTAATCTAATCTGATCAATGAAAGACACATGAAGTGTTGCCACTCAAACTTCCCCATCAGCTGCAGGCAGCTGAAACAATCAAAACTGAGATTCTCAGAAATTGTTTAGACCTGAAACTCTTGAGAATAAGATTACCTGCTCCTTTCCCTTTCAATTTCACTTTTAAACTGGTATGTGCCAAAGACAGCTACACAGGCTATGAAATGTGGTATAGCCTCTAAATACAAAGCATTTCCCTAACTGCATATTTGCTGGTACAAAAAAAAAGAAATATACTGGAAGCATAAAAAATAACTGCCTATAATTTGCAATCACTGATGTTAACAACCCTGACCTCACCTCACTATAGTAAGGACATATGTCACATAGGCACTTATTAAGTGCCCAGTGCCTAATTTTTCCTCTATACTTGCAAGATACATACTTTTTTGATCAATATTATATTTTGTTAATCCCCAGAAACCTCCTGTTGTCACTACTTTACTGAAAGAAACACAAAAACATAGATAAGATAGAAAACTACAGCCAACAAGCAGAACAAACACCTATTTTACGCTATTTCAACATTTAAGTCACACAGGCAGAATTGCTTTGCTTCACCAAAAGAAAATTTTAAAACAGTAGGCAGGGGAGAATCCTTACAATTCTTACAGAAATATTGGCTGGAAAAATAATACATGTTACTACAGTACAAACTGCATCATGCATATTCTTACGTTGCTTTAAAGCTGTATATTACTTCCAAGAATGATAGAGATGACTATAGTCTGCTTAGTCCAATTCACTATGTAGGGGGCTGCATCCCTGTGGGAAATCTACGCAAACCCAGCCACTTCTCCAGGAACCTTGCAATTGCATTAACAGGGAAGCACTCAAACCCAATAAAAACTAGCAACACTGAGATGCTCCTTTTTCCACTACATACCTTCCACCACCATTATCACTAGCTTGTCTGCACACATTAAACGAGTTAAGGAAAAATACCCTGCAGACAGCTAGCAAAATCACTAATGTGGGGTATTTTCTTTACATCCCAGTAAAGCATCATGGAGAGGGGTCCTGTCTGACATTATCACAGGCTACTTCAAATTTTCTTTTTTTCACCAAACACGTAGAGAATACAGGTAAAGCACAACCAGCTCAGTTACAGAGCATTCCAAGGGGTTACTCTCATCTCAGATGCTTTGATAAAAGTAAACACCTTTTGTGTCTTGAGAATCACTTGAATGTAATGTTCGTCACACAGCACAAGAGGAGCTGCTTGATTTTTCCGAAGTGCTTATTTAAGAAGCCCAAATTTAACAGAACCACAGGGAAATTATATGTACAAACAATAGCTGTCATGATAACTTTAGCTTCCTTCCACACCTGCACATACGCACTGTACAAGGAGGCTGCCTCGTCTCTCATGTAGGGAAATTCTTTCTGCTCCTGAATGCTGGTGAGAAGCTCCATCCTGCTGTATTGAACACCTGAGAAACCACCCAGGGCAGACAAGCTCGCTCTGCCTGCATTGCTTCCCCACACCCATGCCCAAGCTGTGACAGAAAGCTCACAGGAAATTAAATCCTGCAGGCAGAAGCAGTCCATCCTTGCAGATGATGAGAGAGGAAGATTTCTAAGAGCTCAAGTCCTTCCTCACCACCACCTCCCTTTCCTTTTGAATCTTCTGCCTTACAGCTCCTCTTATGGCAGTATCACCTGTTTCCTTATTTCCCTTCCATTTATCAAATCCTACCTGATTTAAGGTACCCCAGGCAACCACACAGACCTGACTTGTAAGAAGGAACTTTAGCTTAATAAGTGGACTATACCAAGTGAAGTCTGCAACAGACTGATGTCCTTCAGGGATGTAAAATAAGAAGACAGGACAACCCAGCATGGCTATTAAATTTGTTAGAGTAGAAACTCTCCTACTGGGCTTTACAGCTGTGCCCCCCCCACACCAGCACAGCTACTGCAACAAAGCACTGCCTCATCCCTTCTCTTTGCAGACCCTCCTCCTCCACCCATCCCGGTGCCAAGCGCTGCCTCCTATAAAGGGTGCAGAGGTCTGGGGAAGGATTTTCTGCTCCCTTCCTCCCCGCACAGGAATGCAGGAGAGAGTGTAGTTTAGTGCTGAGCTGGTAAATGCCTCATTTCACTGAGTAAGCGATTTTAGGCAGGATACTGTATAACAGGCAGGCTCTGGCACACTGATGTTGAGTGTATTGAGCCATACTGACCACAGCTTCCCTGCAATAACTTCTAGGAAATTCTCAACTGTAAGATCCTTTCCAGGAATGGACAATACATTGGGCAATACTCAGAGTCCTGCTGCACTGCCTTTTGTACTTCACGTCTTACCATGCCTTTGCAAATTCAGCTTTCCTGGGCTGGAAGTCATGAGCAAATCTCAGAATCTCCCTAAAAATAAAAATGTCGCATTTTTTGACCCTGGAAACACATGCTGGCTTTGCTCTGTGAATTGGAGAAAGAGTTTAGACAGGAGCTGTGCACGGGTCTTGCCCTGCGCCAGCACAGACTGCTTTTTGCCATCTACAACTCTCTAAGAAGTCAGGAAATGGCAAATTCCTACTGTCTGGAAGGAAAGGAAAATCAAGTCTTTCCCTCTTATACATTAAAGGGTAAAAAGAGCTCTTGGATTTTCCTTCCTTTAGTAATAAAAATACCATTTTAAACTGTGCTACCGAAGAATGAGCTAGAAATTGGGCAACCGAATCTCACAGAATTATTTTAAGCTGCCTGTTTACACAAGCCATTCACGTAGAGTGGATCCCTGCTGAAGGGCTCCCTGTCCTCCTAGGGCAATGCTGCAGCCAACTCTTGGTTTGAAATAGCAAGAGAAAGGCAGGACAAAACACGGAGTTCATGTCAGAATATTTTAATTCTATACAGAGATGACTACTGAAATATGCTCTCGATTTATAAATTACAAAGTCAGTCATGGAAACAACTACTGAGGCACATCAGCCTTCACGGAGCAAAGAAATGCAAGATAACTGTGATGTCAAAAGGAGTGAAGCAGAGTGCTAGGAGTCCACCCTGAAACGGCTTCATCTTCACTCCCAACCAGGACGAAAACTGAGGTGTTTTAAAGACCCGTAAAGCAGCAGCGTGCTCAGGCGCTATTACTGAAGACGCTACACAGAGGGAGGGAGACTTGCAAGCATTACTCATTACATCACAGCAAAGCTCAAACATTACCTGGCCTCCACCCCGGGAAGCCCTTAAAAAAACAAACCTTCATAAACAAACCAGTGACAAAATTTCGATGCAACAGCCTCAATTCAGACCTCACAGAGCAGTTCGTATTAAGACTTCACAGGTATCTTTGTAAACGACTCAGCTGCAGTGAGGGAGGATGGGATGCACTTTGGTCCCGCGGGGAGTGCGGGGCTCACAGGGAGAGGAGGCATAATTGCCCTCACCTTATTAAATCCTCACGGAGGACTAACTCCTCCGCAGTTTTCAGCATCTCGTGGACAACCAACCACTTTCTCAGCACACATTGCTGAAGGATGCGCTTTCTCACCTTCCCTCCCTTTCCAACTTTTCCTGTAACTTTATGCCATAGTTGGTTGCTGACGGCTGATCCTCAGCTCCATCTCCCAGCTGCCAGCAGCACCTCCTTTGCTTCTCAGAATAACCACCAAAAAAGACACACGTGAAAAAAACGTGCGGTACTGAAAGGGCTACAGGCACAGTGAGGGGGAGTGTCGGTGGCTCGGAGGAAAGCGATGGCACAGGGGAAGGCAGCACAGCAGCATGCCTTGGCACAGGGGAAGGCAGCACAGCAGCATGCCTCAAATGCCATTGACCTCCGGTTAAATGAACTTCTGGGCAAATATGTAATCACTTTATCAAACACGCGCCAAGGGCATTTCTGAGGCTGTTCATTCTCTCAGGTGGAACAAGTAAATTAGTCCTTGTGAGAAGACAGGGATTAAACCCCTGTGCACACCTCTCTCCTGAACTCGCGGTCTGGGGAACTCCCCTCTTCTTCTTGGTACTCCCCCAACATCTGTCCCGTTCTGGGGGGACACCCTCCCTCCACGCCTTCTTCACGCACACCAGCGTTTGCTCCTTTCTCTGGGCTCGCTTTCTAAGGCTGCTTCTTAAAAAGCTGTCATCACCCCTGAGAAAGAAAAAGGCACTGCTTTGCAGGGATGGCAAATGTGTCCGAGAGGCACCGCCAGCTTCATTTAACCCGCTTTGCAGCCACTTTTTCCCCAGTCGAGTGCTGAGTGGTGGAAGGAGAAACTGGAGAGGGAGGTGTCGGGCGTTTCGAGGTGACTATGGAAAAGTCACCCAAGCCCTACACTTAATCACAAGGGAGGAGAGGGCCCTTTACTTCTTTAACCCCTCTTCTTACGGTACCCAACTACCCCCACCTTTCTTGGGCTGAAAAGATGCGAAAACGTCCAGACGGCAGATCCTTAAGATCTCTCACCCCGAAGGGGGCCGGCCAGGCTCCCACCGGGAGCTCTCAGCCCGGGAGCCGACCCGCCGCCGCGACCAGACGGGACTGCGGAGGCTCCACCGGCAGCGCCCGGACGGGGCTGTGGCGGCTGCGCTGGCGGATACCGGGGCGGAAAGTTCAAGCCCGGTTCCCCGGCATCCCGCCTGCCTCTTCCCGAGGGGCTGCATCCCTAACACATGCCGTCGGGGGTCCCGGCGCGCCGCGGGGCAAAGGGTGGGAGCTCTCCCCGCTGGAAAGACGCCGGGAGGAGCAGCATGAGATGCGCGGCGCCCGCCCCTCGCCCCCGGCTCGGCTGCGCCGCCTCTCCGGCAGCCGAGTCGACTCGCCCCCCATCCCCCCGCTCCGGGCGCGCCGTGCCGGACCGTCCCCAGCTCCCTACCTTCCAGCAGAACCTCCTTGCCGGCCCGTTTGAGCGCCTGCACCGCCTCGTCGTGCGTGGCATCCCGCAGGTCGGTGCCGTTGACGGCCAGGATGGCATCGCCCACGTAGAGGGCTTGGGTCTGGTCGGCCGCCAGCCCCTTGAAGATCTTGCTGATGAGGATGGGCATCTTGTTCTCCTTTCCCCCCTTGATGCTGATGCCCAGCCCGCCCATCTCCTGCTTCAGCACCTTCACGCACCGCTTCTTGTTGGAGACGGCCTCGGGCCCCTGCTCGGGGGGGTCGGTGAAGGCGGTGCGCCCCGCCGTCCCCCCGCCGCCCTCGGCCCCGCGGCACGCCGTCCCATCGCCGCCCAGCCCGTTGTGGGCCGCGCCGTCGGGGCGCTCCTCGCCGCTCAGCACCAGCGCCTCGCCGCCCAAGTTGGCCAGCACTTTGTGCCAGCGCTCCCGCACCAAAACTTCCAGCCAGCCGCTGCGCTGCGCCCGGCCGCCCCCGCCCGCCGCCGCTACCGCCATCTTAGCAGCATGCTGGAAGCGCCGAGTGACGGCACNGTGTGTGTGTCCGTGTGTGTGCCGGGCAGGGTGTCTCGCCCCACCCGCGGGGACACGTCGCGGGACACCTCGGGCTGAGCCGCGGCTTCCTTCGAGCCGGGGCTGCGATGGCACCGGCGCTGAAGGGGCCCCGCCGGAGCGGCGGTGTCAGCCCCGTCTGCAGTGGCGTGTAGCGAGGAGCTGAAGGAAACCAGCGGCGGGGAAGCGATAAGGAAAACCCAACTTCGTTGGGGTTTTTGTTTGTTTGTTTGTTTTCCCCAGGGATTTTTCCTGTAAAGTGGATTAAAACTATTAGGTAGCCCAAAGGTAGTTAAATTTCAACTGTATGGAAGTAGAATCCAAGTTGTTTCACGGCTTTGTAGGATGGAGGTGTTAAGTGTACAGATACTTTTGCACATGTTGAAACTGTTTTCTGTGCCCTTTGATTACAAATTGTAAAGGCTCGTGGAGTTCACATTTCTCATTCTGCACTTTTTCCCATGCTTCCCCCCTTCTAGGAAACAACAGGTGCCTGACAAGGAGCTCGAAGATCCAGTTCAGGACAAAGTTTTCATGATGCCTCTTTGGAGACATCCCCAGCAGGCCTGGAGTTGCTGCCCGACAGCAGTGTGACTGTACAGACATGAAGTACCTCCTGGATTGCATTTGCTTCTGCTCCGTGAAGACCAGCTCTGGCTTTTTTGTAAACTGAAATGAAAACTCCTGCAGTTCTGGACCATTTTATGTATGTAGGAGCAATACTTTAGGGAGGTTGGGATAGCTAGGGAAGTTAATAGTCCCAATCATTTTGGCCTTGTGAGTCCCTAAATGCGTCATCTTGCTCCTCCGTGAAGTGATACCATTCATTTCTGACACCAGGATTTTGCTTCCAGGTGCACCCACGTGCCCCAGATTTATGTGGGCTGTGCAATTTGGGACTCACCTCCTCAGCATGGGTTTGGACCTATGTACAGGATTGCCCCTAGACAAGCTTGTTGTCTTGGTTCAGTAGAGTCTCACAGACTCCTCAAGCCTCCTTCATCTGCAGCCTCACCCGGGCTGCGCAAGTCCCTCCTCCCAGTAGGAATGCAGCTCTGCACCCAGGGAGAGCGGGAATCCACAGGCAGTGGGTTATTCAAGGATAATGGGTGGGTGGAGAAAAAGCAAACTGAAGAGAGGTCTCTTCATTTCTCATGTTAATTAATGCAAGGTGAAAAGCTATAATTAAGTTTTCAGGGCTGTGAATCCAAAGTGAAAAGAAACATGTCCCATTAAACCTGAACAAGGCACCTAATCCCTAGACAGGAGGAAGCTGCCACACACCCTTTTCTCCAGCTAATTCCCCACTAGCTGATTTAGGTAGTTCATGTACAACATTCTGGATGTTTGGGTTGGTGGGATTTTTTTAGATCCCATTCACAGATGCCAAACATAGTTAATGAACAAACTTGTTTCATTCCAGCAGCTTCAGGTAAGTGAGAGAAGGATGTGAGGGAAAGGACAGGCTTGCAAAAATTGGGTGTTACAGTGCCAGTTGTCACAGCACTCACACTTCTCTGTAGCTCCAAACCTAAGGGGGCCAGGACAAGTTATAAAATCAGGCACCAAGGGATCAGCTCTTACCAATTATTTCATGTTTCTTCTTTATACATTAGTAAACGATCAATGCTGCTGCTAATGGAAATGTACCTTTTTAATGTAGTTTCAGAAAATTTACAAAGAAAATATATTCAGATTATTTCTGTCCTGTTGTGAAAAGATAATAGAGAAAGAATGGTAAACGTTTAATGCTTCACACTTCTTCCGCACACTGAACATTTGGGCCATGTTTGCTGAGTGTGTCTGGGTCTTCAGTGAGGTTCCCATGGAACTGCCTTGTGTAGACAATTGCACTGCATGTACCCAAGATCTGTGCTTGTTCCAGCTCTTTTTCTTTCCCATTCCAGCAGAGGTAAATAATAAAGTTTCCTAGGGCCAGTACCTGATATATGTGTCCCTTGTACAAAAAAGACTTTGTAGCAGTCTTCATTGCTTCCTCTTTCCCTTTCCTGCACACTTTGGAGCTGTAAGAAAAGAGAGGTGATGTTTTAATCTTGAAAATAAAAGTAAGAAGAAGATAGTATAAGACATGCTAAGGCACAGGTCCAAGGCACAGTGTCCCAGATAATCTGCCCTCCTGGAGACAGTGCAGTTGATACCTGATGTCTGTGCTTCCCTGTCCTAGGACTGTAGGCTTGTAACTGTGTTTGTGTACCCCAAGTCTCTATGTGCCCCAGGAGCAACTTCTGGATGCTGAACTATGGTGAGAAAGAAAGGATGCCTAGAGACTCCTCTGCTCGTAGCCCTGTCAACACTACTATCCTCAACCCTGTGTCAGGTCTGCCAACCACACCTGCACAGGGGGTAGTTTTTGAAATTTGGGTTCATGCAATAGGAGCAGAAACTAAAGATAAAAACAAATGTTTAATTGGGTGTGCAGCTATTGGAGGCTCAGGTTTACAACAATTAAATTGTTACTCCAAAGTCAGTTTCTGGTCCCTAATGGTTTCCAGGGCATAGCAGAATGCAAACTCCTAATTTCAGCTACAAGCTTCTTCTGACAATGATGTTTCTGACATCATCTGTAAATACGAACATTGCAATTGCAGTGTTCAGTGTGACTTGTTGTAAGGAAGCTGGGATGTGTGTTGGGATGGGCAAAGTACTCAGTACTTCCAAGCTCCCATTTCTAGTTACTAGAAAGGCTTTCATCACAGATAAAGCTTAACAAAAGTGTCTCTCCACCGGTTGTCCTTCTGAAACGGTCTGCTGTGAAAAGTGGAGCCTTTCAAACAAGTCAAATAGTCATCTTTTGATGATTGTATTTTAGCAGTGTGTAGAAGCTTGAACTAGATTAGTGTCGCTTCTCATCGTGTATAAGCAAATTGTTAGGCAAGATAATGCTAACAGCTGCTGTGGGCTCAGCTAGAGTCAAGGGGCTAAATGGAAGAAGCAATTTTGTGAGCTGGAAGAAATCAGTGCATTGAAAAACACAGAAATGGCTTCCCAGGACAAGGAGCATATCCAAGTCATAAAGTGCAGCAGTGATGTCTGAGGTGTCCAAGCAAGGTAAGGGGCTTAGGGTCTGTGTGTGCATGCAAGAACAAAGATACAAGAAGAAACCATACAGAAAGGGTTGGGAGTGTGGCACTGAGGATGTTCCTTTGGCTCAGTTTTAATAGAGGTGCTGCTGGAGACAGGTGAGGACACTGCCTGCTCTTGAGTTTTTTCCCCCGCTTTCAGGCAAAGAGGCCAGTGTTCACATCTTATATAAATAAACTGTCCTCCTGATAGCAAAATCATTGCAAGGCTGCCACATATGCAAGCTCACCAGTCAGACAGTGGTGCAGGGAACACAGCTCCCACTCCCCTCACAGGCAGAGAAGGTAAGGACACAAGAGAGCCTTTCCATAGCTGTGGCTCCTTTATGACTGTCTGTGCTTTTCTATAGCAGAGATGTAATTTTTGAAGGACTTCTGGGACACACTCAAACCTTTCTAATGTCCTCTTTTTCTTCATTTCGTATTATCAGTGTTGCAACAATAGCTCAAAGCCAGCTCAGGCAAAATGCCTTTAAATTGGAAACAACAGGGTTGTGATCCTTGAACATGTTTGAGATGATAGAGGTTGAATGAAATCAAGTCTGCATAATGATGTTCCCATCTTGTTACCCTGACACTGACCGGCTCAGCAGATGGATTTAGATAGGAAGGAAGTCCAGTGTTGGAAGGCCAGTGCTGGAAATCTGACAAGAAATGACAGAGCTGGAAGGGAGTCCAGTTCCTCCAGTGATCCCAAACACTGTTCAGCAGCCAAGTTTAAGTTCCTTTCTGAGCAACATGCCTGAACTACTCATTCCCTCATGGCAGCCCCTTCTATGTCTATGCAGGATGGGATGCAGCAGAGCAAGCACCAACCCTGATGCAGATGTCCCTGTTGCATGGTGGGGGAATCTCCCACTTGGCCAGGGTCACACGTTCCAAAAGGTACTGCTGGTGAAGGGCAGGCAGCCCACCTAATCCTCATAAGCAATCCACCCTTCCTCACTGTTGAGGGAGCCTGTTAGCTTTAAAGTCAGCATTCAGCAATCAATGTTCATTGGCATTGGTGGGGTTATGAAGATGTCAAGAATACCTGAAGATCGTCATAACCAGGTGTCGTGGGTTCAACCTTGGCAACATGCAGGTTGCATTATGGCTTATTTTCCAAATTACAAAAGCCTTGTTTTTCTTTTCCTACTGTGAAGCTCTCCAGGTTTTTCCACACATCATGGTATTTAGAAATAAAATGAATGCGTAGCTGCTTGCCAGCAAATGCTTTATGCATTCAGTTTTTCAAAGCAGGAACCTACTTGTGCGTACATGAAAGAAGTATCTGTGTGAAATCTGTATGTGCACCTACCTGAGTCACATGTTAACTAGGCAAACTGAGAAAACGTTCCCACAGCCAGGGAGTTATGGGCCAGGCTGCAAATGAACATCTCCCTTCTGCAAATACAGCTCTGGCACAAGTGAATGCAGAAGTGGGTGCCAGGCAGCATTCAGGTTTCTTGTGCACACAGATCTGGAGCTGGTTCCTGATACGGTTCAAATTACTTTTAAAAAGACAGGATCAAACTCAGAACTCTAGAACGTTTTGCCTTGGTTTCAAGCAATTTTATGAAAGAAGTAAAACCAAAAACCTTTGAAAATACAGGTTGATATAACAGTGTGTACACTATAGCAGAGTTTTTCCTGTTTTGTTGTCATGCACTTGTTTTGCAGATCTCTTTTAATGCGTTAGTTTCTTAACTTTTTCTTTCCAAGTTACTTTGATCCTGCAGTTTCTTGAATTGGTGTTTATCTCTTGCATACCAGGCTCCCCCCACTCCCTAAGCTAAGCCCAACATGTTTTAAATGCCAAGGTGAGAGGTTTGCATTGCAGTAATTCTTGAACATGTAATAAATAATGAAAAAAATGGTGGAACCCCAGATATCCTCTAACATGTTTCAGCTCTGGTTTTCATTTTCATCAGAAACAGGTTAATCTATCTGGATGTCAAAGAAACAAAAGCATTTTTTACCATTTTACCATCTTGTTCTTTTCTGGTCTTAACCTAGCTTTTTTTTAAAAAAAAAAACATTGTAGAGGTGAGATATGTTGTGTGTTACAACCATGTGGTCCTGACCCCACAGTTCAATGACTTGATGCTCATGTCCTAAACTTACCAAATCCTGTGCATTCCTGCAAGTCTCACTTGGAGGTGCCCTGCCTTCCATTCCAATCCTGTTGTGGCACCTGTGAAACACATAATCCCCAAGATCTTTTCCTGTCTTGGGATGTCCTGTGGTATTTACTGCTCATGTCCCCACACATCTGTTCCTGAGCCTGCTGCTGACAGAAGGAGAGAGGCTGGCTGCTGTGCAGGTGCCAGAAGTGTTTGTTTCCTTTCTGCAAAGTAGTTCAGCTAGAAAATCTAGTTTGCTCCTTCTGTAGCCTAGAGCTCCAGCTGTACCTTGTCACAGGTGAACTAAGGTCATTTTCCCCCTTTCCATGCAATTCCCAGGGTCATAAATCAAGCTGTTACAATGGTGAGAAACAGCAATGGATTGCTTGGACAGAAGGGAAATGAGAAGAGGAGTTTGCAATTTGGAAACAGTCTGTTCTCCAAGATTGGTCCTGCAGAGGTGATACTGAGCTCACACTATGGCTTCAGCACAAGTTTGTCTCCCAAGAGTATCCCCCAACCCAAGAGAGGGAAGTGGCATGGTCCTGCTGGTTGCCAAAGGAGAATGGCTCTCTAGGAGTCCTCTTGGACCTTAGCAAGACTCCCCTTACCCGCCTGCCCTCATGGGAGCAGCCACTTGGTACTCCAGGCAGGAGAGATGTCCCAGTTCTGCTTTCTTGAGAAGCACCTTGCTTTCTCATTGCCACCATAAGAGAAGGCAGAGAGGTCAGGCAGCCCCTCTGAGCTCTGTACTGTAGCAGCGAATGTGAGCTGCAAAGCAGCAGCTGGGGTCTTGCTCCCTCCCATGATAGGGCAGGAACTCATCAGAGGGGAAATAGTGGATTTCCCTTGAAATGCCTTGTGCTGCATGGAAAGCCTGCTCCACCAAGGAACAAGAGAGTACAGAACTATCACTGGAATGTTAGAAATAATAGTGCTCACCTCCAGGTCCTCTATAATACCATTATATTATTTTGCATGTGTCTGTGGCATTGCCATTTTTTGTTTGTTTCACTTTTGAGCTCTGCAATGGCTTAGTTCCATCTCTTGCTTCACATGATATCTGTGCTAGTTCTCTTCTCACAGCATTGTAAATCAGGTGTAAGTCCAGGAAGGGCAATGGAATTCTGATCTCAGAGAAATGAGAATCAGCCTCACTGTATTTTTGATTCCTGGATGTTTCTCTTGTGCTTTAAAATAAGATATGAAGTGCTTACAGTTAATTAAGATGGGAACTACCATATTCAGGGGATTAATGACAATGTGCTTCCTTGCCCAGACCAAATTATAACATAGGTCTAGCAGGGAAACAATGAAAGTGTGTTCTTATTTTAGTGTAATCAGTCTGAGTTAGACTTCCATGGGCAGGAATCACCTGAAAGAAAAGTAAGGTCAGAGGCAAGCAAGGCAGGGAAGATGTGTGAGGCAGAGCAGGAGCAGATCCTGTATACACAATAGATACATAGACTGCTAAGACTGTAAAATGTACCACAGTTCTTTGTTAAATCAGAAATTTTTGTTGGAAATAAATGCACTATATTTAAAAATCACAGACAAAGTTGATAAAAATTCTATTTTGAGAAACTGTGAAGGTGTTTAACACTGAAATCTAAGTGACATTGGTTATGTGACATTTAAGCATCCTTTATTAATCCCAGCTGTTGCACAATGCATTCTTGGACAGACATTTGAGCCCTTCTCCCATCTGCCTGAAAGATTTCTTAAGCAAATTTGTTCATTGTTATTTGGTTGTGGATTGTCTTTATGTTGGTATTTTCTTGTGTGTAAGCCCTGGTCTGCAAGCTCTGAAAGCCCTTGTCAGACTGGGTGGCCATGGACAAATCTTTCTTTAGAGTCTTAGTTCCCTATCTATTAATGATTAAAGAACTTGCTTTTTTTTTTAATGGAAATTATGATAGCTACACAATGACATTTCTCAATATTCAAGGTGAAATTAAAAGTTGAGAAAGTCACAGAGGATGCAGGAACCTCTAGATGTTATCTCTTCCTCACCAGCCAGTACTGCCAAACCACATCCCCATTAGCTTTTCCATCCTGTGCACACTCTTGGTTATATGATAAGGACACAGGTTGCCCTACCATACCCTACCCTACCTTACCCTATCCATTCTATGTACACCTCACTGCTGCCACTTCACTGCTTCTGCCCAAAGAGTCTACCTAGATGTAAAGCTCTTGGTGGCTCAAGCTTTCTGATACACTATACATCTCTAGATCTATTTTTGTATATTTAACCCAGAACTAAAATCCAGAATTAAAAATCATATTTAGTATGGAACATGTTGACTAATTTTCTGGAAAGGTGGAATAGACTGAATCCTTTTTAAAATTAGTATTATTGTGAAAGTGAAGTTTTGCATCTTTTTATAAAGAATTTTGGTCTTTTGATAGGTGATATGAGTTCGACTGTGCTGAAACACACTTAATGGAAAACATTGTTTCAAAAGCTGGGTGGTTTTTGAAACATTGAGGTTTCATTTAGCATTTACATAGTATAAATTAAAAATAGGTTGTTAAAATGAAGAGTAGTAATGGAAATTGCATAATGTGTTTAACAACTGGTGGGATAGTCACCACAGTTTTTTAGCCAAGTGTACTTCCTCTGGGAATCTGGTTCTACCATGTATAATTAGACAAAACACAAGGGGGAGAAGGGATAATTTTAGCAGAATATGCTTCTTCATACTAATGCAAATACAGAATAACTTTCTCACTAGATTTGAGCTGAGACAAATACGCATGAGCCTCTGAAATCCAGCACCAAGAACACACAGGAGGGTAGCTCTGGACTGCTTCCCAGTTGCCTACAGCAGTGTTTCTCTTTTTTTTTTTTTCTGGGTAGCAATCCATTATTAAAACATAACAATAAAAGCACGATTGCTGTACATTTACTATAGGAGTAAAAATGCCTTCATGATAACAGTGATAAGCTTGTATAATTGGAGTGTGTGCTTGGCCAGGGAACACAAAATTCCTAAAGATAGTGCTGTTTTGAGCCTGTGGGAATGAGTTTGGTTTTTTTTATCCGGACTCTTTAATGTTGTTTCAAGGCTGGTATAGAATAAGTGTAGGGAACTGCAACAATCAGAGCTGGGAACAGTCTGGGAAAACAACTCTAGCCTCATGGAAGAGCCCACGTAGTGATCGGTATCACCAATCCAGGGCAGTGGAGGGTGAGTCATGGAGCACAGTGTAAAGATCTGGAGAAGGTCTTGCATGGGAACATGCACCACATGCTGCAAAATGAAGATTCACTTGTTAGTCAGCAGTCTAATGTCTGACTCCTGCTAGTTTTTGACAGCTCTCCCCTGCCCTATTTGAGGGTAGCAGCTACAACTTACTGATAACCAACATTGTTTTTTTTTACTTAACATTTTGTTCATACAATAGTGTATTCCAATTCCATTCACTGCCAGGAGGCTCTCTGCGCCCACTGTTGGCAACAGTTGCAAAATCCATGTGAACATTTATAGATCTGAACAAGTGTAAATGATCACCAGGGTTTGTAAGGATCAGACACACCCCAAAAACCAGACAGCCCCAAAAAACCCAAGACTTGGAGACTTTTGTGTGCCCTTCTGCAGACAGTCTAGCAGCTCTGACATTCATGCCTCCCTGACATTTGGGGAGCTCCCACAGTCCCTGGTTTAGTGATGGACAAGATCTAGATGGGGATAACTGTAGAGCTCTAAGGCTTCAAGCCTTGCATGTCTGCACAACAAATGTGAAACATCTGTTGTCTCATGGAGAGTGTTTGTTTCCTTAAGAAAATCTCTAACTTATTGGGGTCTTGGCTTAGGGTAATGCTTGCATGGGAAATCATGTCTCTTGGTTAGAATGTTTGGCTCACTATCCACAATGCAAAGGGAGTGGCTATTGTGAGTGTCCCTGCAACAGTGTCTTCTGCCAGATCAGAGACTTCCTGAACCACCATCCTGCTTAGTTTCTGTAGTCCAGCTGGGTTGGGATCCTACATGACCTGCTACTGATTATCTTAAACCATGAGCAAAACATCCCCTATTTATCCTTACTGTGTACAGAAGGCTGTTCTATGTGACCATTTCTGAAACATCAATAACAATTTCTACTGAGTATTTAGAAGTAGGTTGTCAATGTGTAAGTTTGTCAGTTCTGCAGCAGTTACTTCTTGGTGGAGTCCCCAGCATGGGCAGATTTGTCAGCCTGTATACTAACACACTGACAGATCAAATAGTATCTATAAAATTATCTAAGTACAGGAGGAACTGCCTGGGAGAATCTCTGGGCCTGTCTGAAATTCCCGCATTGACTCCCACCTAATTCCTCCTGAAGGAATTAGACAAAGTCTTTGCTGTGGGGGTTTCCGGGAGCTGACACCTTGTCTCAGATCAGTCCCTTCTGTCAGCTTTGCAGAGTCTAGCTGAGATCTCTGGGACCACCTAGGGAACTAGAGCCTGTGTGCACAGGGTGTGCACCCAGGTGCAGCCCTCACACCAGCAGCACTGTAGCTGTAACTCTAGGATGCACTTGAATGTCTATAATTTAAATTCCATAGTTCACAAGCACACAAGGCTTCTGGCTCCACTGCAAAAGGTCTGGAAGTCCTGGCATTGTAAACCACTTCCAAGTTCAAAATGAAACCCTGGGACAGAGCCAAAGACCTTGGAAGTGAGACACCACCTCTGCACTCTCTTTTAGCTCAGTTTTAGTGGCAAACTCAACACAAAAATTTCTGTTTCCATCATTTTGCTCCAGGAGTTCCTTGGGGGTTGTTTTTAAGAAAATGTGTATTAAAGAATGAGTTATAGGGAAGGGAGGGAGATTATAAATGCATCTCATCCTTCTTCAACAGCAACAACCCTGCTGGATTGTGCCTGGTTGGCCACGTGCTTATCTGTCCTTGCAGCAGTACCAGGAGACAAGATAGCAGAAGACCTTTCCTAGGAGGGCTCAAGTTGCCTATCACAGACAGTAAACATTTGTAGGTGGTCTAAGTCCAGGTTTCAAGCTTGTCTCAAGGGTGAAAGTATAATCCATGTTCTGGTCACTGTACCCCTTTTGGATTCTGTTTGAAATCCAGCTTTGGTTGTGGCAAACTGCCATTGCATCTGGATTCATGCATTGACATGTTTGGATAAAAAATGCATCAGCTTTGTTGAGTTTATTGATAAACACAGAGGATTCATGCTTCTCTTCTGGTCCTTGGAATTATTTTCAGAAGGTTTTCCCCAGTAGAAAAAGAAAATTCAAGGTTCACTGTCATTTTCTTGAAATACTACTTTGGGTTCCCAGGGAGGTTTGAAGGGAACACCACTGTTCAACAGATGAGTGTAGCAGAAGGAAGTATAAGATCATAAATAAAGCAAATTTCCTTTCTGTGCTTTCCTAGCCTACAACACTGATAATTTTATTTCCCATACATCTTTGTATATAGCAGTTTTCCCTGTGTTGCCCATGAACACTTTATCACTAAAATTGCCCAAATGTTGAGATACGGACTGGATGAGTGGATGACAAGTTATGTGGAAAACTATTGTTGGTGATCTGCGACCTGAAATAACTGTCAGCCAGTTACTAGTGGTGTATCTCAGGGATTGATATTGGAGCCAGTGTTGTTTAATGCCTTTATTAATGGGATGATGGGATAAAGTGCACTCTCAGTGAGTATGCAGGTAAGCAATCAATATCCTGGAGGGCAAGGCTGCTATTCAGAGGGACCTGGACAGGCTGGAGAGGTGAGCTGACAGGTACTCATGAAGCTCCGCAAATGTCAATGCACATTCCTGCAACTGAATAACCCACTGCACCAGTACAGGCTGGGGTTTGATTGGCTAGGAAGCAGCTTTGCAGAAAAGACCTGTTGGTCTAGTTGAAGTGTGTCCTTGCAACAATGACATACTGGGCTGTGTTACCAAAACTATAGCTAGCAGGAGGGAAGAAATTTTCCTCCTTTAACTAACAATTTTAAGAATGCACCTGGAGCATTGTGACCAGTTTTGGGCTCCCCAGTGCAAGAAAAACATGAACAAACTAGAGTAAACCCCATACAAGTTCACTGGAATGGTCAAGGTCTGAAGCACATGTAAGAGGAGAGCCCTGAATGAGCTGCATTAGTGTGAACCCTGCTCTCAACAGAAGGCTGGACAAAACAACTCCAGCAGTTCTGTGGTTTTGTGACTCTGAGTTAACCAAAGAGAAGATAGAGTCAGGAAAGACTAGTGCTCTTCTAGCCATATCAGTCAGCTCGTTGTTCTTTGCAGACAGCAGGGCAGCAGAGCACACTCCACTGAACGTCAGCTGTGTCTCTCCTATTTTTAGCAAATACTGGAAAATAAGTAAGTGATAGATAGAACCATGTTGACTGTCCATCAACACTGTTTAGTGATGTGGATCTAATCCACCTCCCGCTGAAGTGCATTGTAAGATTCCCACCCACATAATGGGATTTAATAGAGGTCCCACGAAAGCAGTAGGATTTTAAAATGCTGCAGCATTAGAGGCAGATGTCACAGTAGCTCAGTACAGTATTATCCCCTGCCCTTTTCCAATGTTCCATCATATACACGCACATTCATTCCCACACACATGGAACCTCTTTTGTAGTATCTGCAGTTCTGTACTGTAAATCCTATATAGCTAAAATTAATTAAAAGGGAGATGCATATTTACTGTCAATAAGAGAATGAGACTGTTCATTACAGATAAAACTGCTTTAAATCTTCAAGAACATCATGGGAAAGCTTGGAGGTTGAGGCTATAAAAGAAATTAAGTGATCAAAGAATATTGGTTTCATCAACCTGTGTTGTTTCATGATACTCATAATTCAGAACAGAATGTAGTCAGATGTGATTAACTTCTTCTGAGATCTGACATGTAACTCTCTTTTGCAGCAAGAACCAAGTAACCAATTAACAGAAGCATGCCATTACCTGAAAGAATATGTTCTTCTGATTCTTCTCTGCTGCTGCTGAACAAGTGTCTTTTGTTCTTTGAGTAGAAGAGTAATATAAAGGGCTTTGCACAGAATAACATAAGGAAGAATTAGGCCTTATATAATGTTCTCGGCAGAAAAAGGACAATTTGGGGAGGGGTTTCATTAATGCCCTGCTGTCTGCTGGAAGCTCAGCGGGGAGGAAGGGAAGAGCAGCGAATACAAACAATCAGATGTTTGTTAGGTGAAACGGGACCTTTGAGCATATGAGAGGCTGCACTTTCATTCAGACAATGCAGTAAAATAAACAGAGTGTGAAAGCAAGAGATGAATGGGAAGTTAATTCTATTCACATTTACAATATTTCAATGGCAATATTTTCTGAACAATGGTCCCTATTGATGCTACAAGTGCTTGCACATTGTGCCTGCTACTTGCTGAACAGACATGACACTATTCAAACAGCTGTATTCTCTAACTGGAAAAAGGAAGTTTCCAAAAATGATGAAAGGCTATATCTCATCCATGATGAAACTGTTTGGAATCTAACTCATTTTGGTGCCTGATTTTTTTTTTCTGCCCCCTCCTAATTGGGATCTCTTGCAAGATTTGTTCTCTCAAGTGGCAGAGCAATTAGAGGCCAATCTCTAATAGTTTCAAGTCTAATACTTAGTATTGTATCACACGCTAGTGCTTATCAGATAACAAAATAAACAGTAGATTTGTCTACATTAGAAGGAGTTTGCTGTTACGAACAGGCCATTTAGATATACATCTCCTTTGCCTTTATAAACTGTGTCTCCACTAAGAGGATTTGTATGTCTACATGGTTCAACTGATTGGCAAATTTCCTCTGGTGTGTACAAGGTCCCTGTACACTTTCTTATTCTAAGAAAGTATTTCACCATGATCAAATACTTGGGAATTAAGGGAGGGTGGAGAAAAAAAAAGAAAAAATAAGATCAGTCCAATTTCCTATGAAATAACTTACTAGTCCTCCTATTAAAGGACTTTCTAGACACAGATGTGCTGTTCAGGGGCATGAATTCTTCATGCTTTCAAAAAACACAGTTCTTACCAGCAAAAGCTTTAGCCGTAAACAGGACAACCCTCTGTCCTGAACTCTGAGCCAAGTGTAACACCATCTGTCTGTATTAAAGGCCAGTTTTTACACCATTTGGCTGCAAAAGCAAATTTACATCACCTCTGTGGATTCTATGCATTTGCTTGCTTGCTGTCTGGACACCAAGCTGCCTGATTTTCTCCACGTTCTGTGCTAAAATCAGCCCCTCCCTGGCCACAGGGACAGCAGGCAGCTGTAAGCAGGTCCAGGTGCTAGCTGACATCTGGAGAAACTCTGGGTCATTTCTACTTTGGAATCTAAAAAACACTGACCAGACCTCCAGCATCTTCCCTCATCCCTTCGTTTTGATACAGTCCAGCTCTCTTTGATTTTGAAACAATTGCCTCTAATATTTTGGGTCCCCAGGGGCTTACACATGCTCCCTGGAATTTGGCCCCATGGCAGAGTTGCGCTGGTGGTTTAACCCTTGAGGGACTCAGCAGGGAAGGGCAGGGAAGCTTAGAAAGAGTTTTCTTGACTACAGAAACATTGCTCTTGAATTATGTCAAATCAATGGAAGTCCTCCCACCATCTCTTGCACTTGGTCATCTGTTCATTTCTTCTGTCTGTATCTGAAAAATTTACTTCACTGTGATGGCCCAGTTGTGTTCTGAATAACACTTTATCTTTTAAAGTCTTCTCTTTGAGCAGTGTTCACCTGTGTAGCTCCTCTGGAAAACCATTATAGCAATAACAGAATAGGGGGTAAGGCTTCAGGAGACTTGTCATACTGCTGCAGATGAAAACCTAAAAATTAAGAGGAATAACTCTCGTTTTCCACCTTCACTGTGACTTTGTCGTCATCTTTAATCAGTAATATATTTTATACTGCTTTAGATTTTCAACACAGTGAGCAGCAGATCCTCACAACAACCATAGGGATTAGTTACAGAGATATTATTATCTCTGATCTAGATGGAAAGAAATGATCTTGTAGCGAGAGGACACTTCTACAAACCAAAAAGATATTGCTTTGATTCTGAGAGGCCTGAGTCTGTGGACTAGTAATTTAATTTCCATGCTTCAATTTCTCCATCTTATTGAAACAGGAACACTGATATTCATCTGCTGTGGAGGGGCATTCTGATGAGGATGAGCAGGTTAGCGCAGGGCCTTTACAGTGGGAAGCACAAGCACAAAATAAAATTAAAATTTAAGAGATGAAGAAAAATGGCAGGTGCAGAAAGGCTGAGCAACTCTCTGAGGTCTGTGCAGCGAAGCATCTGTGGAGGCAGGATCAGAAAGTAGGAGCTGCCAGCTGCTGTTTCTATAGCAAGCAGCTTCTGGCTGAAACCATGGGCTCTAGAGAATAAAAGTAGAGGGGTTTTCCCCTCTGGTTTGTTATTTTCTGATTATTATTACAGATTGTGACCTGCCTAGCAGTGCAACCCTGGACTGTATGACTGTTGACATTTTTCAGTGGTAGATCCCTTGGTTAGTGAAATGCCTTTTATTGAAGTGAAAGGAATATCATTTCTTGACCTTTTGGTTGAGACTTCTGTCCCAGATTATTGCATATGTTAGTCAAAAGACAATCACATGCTTCTTTTCCCCTTTTTCATACTTTTACAGGCCAGAAAATCCTGCAACCTCCAAGTGATAAAAGAAACTTTAGTTAAATGCTTTAAAGATGTCATTTCTTGCATGACTAAAAAGGTACCAGAAATGGCTCTAAGTTTTAAAGGAATTTGAAGAGAAGGGAAAGACAAACTGAAAGGTGGGACAGAGAAGGTTACTAGTGGCCTTCCAATAGCTGATGTCCTGAAGGAATACGGAAGCGCTGGGCTGGAGTCAGTGACTTGCCTCCCCAAACCGCCCTTGCAGCCTGAGTTCTGAGCACTGGTTGTGCAGCTTGTGCACTGAGTTCAGTGTTAAGTCTGGTCGAGGCCAACCATTTCCCCTGATGCTCAAGGCAGCAGCCTCTGCTTCTGCTGCTTGCAGTAGGTGAAACTTTTGGTTGAAACTCCCCNTTTCCTTTTTTTTTTTTTTTTTTATTTTCTTCCTTTTTTTTCCTTCTGCTTCAGATCAGAATTCACTGTTCAGTTCAGTGATGTTCTGTTTTCTTTCTCTTTATAAAAAGAAGGCATTGGGCACATGTATGTTCTATAATAAATTCAGGGAGTTTGTTATTGGATAAGCTGGAGTTTTGTACAGAGCTTCATACTGCAGTTTGTGCTGCAACAACCTTACACTGTTCCAATGTCTGTGCTGAATATATTCTGATATTTTGTTCAGAAAACCCAGTCAGCACTGAGATAAAATGCTGCACATAAAAAGCAGGTGTGTAAGTGCCATCCTGATTTCCCATCCCAGTTGCCTGTACAGGCATACAAGTTTAATCACTGGCATTTTTGTGATTTCTCAGTAGGGGCTTTTGGAAGCCTGTGTTTGGCCAGGTTTCATCAGGAGGCTCCAGGTGGCTGCTATCACTCAGACCATGTACTTCTCATGGCTATTTCTGTGAGGAGACTTTTGTGTGCAGATGGGTGTGTGAGAAAGACTGCAGCCTGAGCTCACAGACAGGATTTGTTCAATCATAGTTCTTATTCACGTTAGTGACAAAAATAAGATCAAAGTTTTCCAGTCAAGAAAGGAATCAATATCATGTATCTTAGGTGACCAAGGGCAGAGCTTGAATATCAGAAATAAAGCAGTTCACAGGCTTGAATGTGCTCAAACAAATTTTCTTAGAAAAGCTATTTAAATAGCTTTTGGTAGACAACAAATACATACATTATTTCCTATTTGCAGAAAAGAGGTGTGTCTGTGTTTCCCTGCTTATTTTTTTTACTGTGAGATGATGACCAGGAGATACTCTTCCTTCATTTACACATTGTTTTCTTTATGAAAAATATATGCTTCATGTGGTCACTTCAAATATACATCAGACCAGAGATCACTCAAATGACCTTTTAATGCTTCTAGATGATATTCTGAAGATATAATAAGATAGTTAAGGAAGCTCATGTGTTCTGTGAACACTGGAAAAAATTCAGTTTTCTCCCAAAGGTTTATACATGGCTGGTCCTGGTTTTTCAAAGGTTTCCTCTGTATTTGTTTGAACTCTGTTTTTTCAGACTGAAGAGTAGAAAGAGAGTAATAGGAATGAAATTACACTAGTAATTCAACATCAGTTCTTTTTTCCTTCACCTTGATATACAAAGTCTGGTAGTTTCTGAAATATATTCAGTCCTGAAGGACAAAATGGGAAGCTGGAAAAGACCTAGGATGTCAAGTGGCTGCATAGGAATATTGACAGTGGTTGTGAATTTCCTAAACTCTTTGATGTCTCAGTTTTCACTTCCAAAGTGAAGACAAATAATTCACTGCTCCACAGGTGTTTCCATAAATCACTTCATTGATGAGAGGATTTGCAATTAAGGTCATGCTAAAGCACTCATTAACCATAACGCCTTTATCTCTTTAATTATGGGAACGGGAGATGACTATCAACTGTATGAGTTAATCATTGAAAAGTGCCTGTCATTAATTCCTCACTGTTTGGGAGCTAAAGCTTGCAGGGGGAGTCTTTACTCAGCTGAAGCCCCCAGTGAGGACAATGTGAACTTTGCCAGACAATGTGGAGTGGAAGCAATGGGTGATTTGCCCGAGTTAAGAAATAAATGCATTTTGTCATGGTTCAAACTTTTCCCTTCCCCTCAATGCTGTACAAAATCCCATCGGTCAGACTTTGCCGCTGCCTTGAGCTTTGGAGCACAGCCATTGGAATTGTGTGAATAAGCACTAGATTATAACCATATCAATTTCCATGGGCAAAATGTCCCTCTGCTCATATAGCCAGCAACACACCTTCTTGCCTTTTCACACTTCCCAATGAAGGTCCCCTCTGTGTAAGCAACCCCAGCTTGGAAAAGGGATTTGACTTTCAGATCCCTCCCGTGTTCTGTTTATTGCCCACTACTGGTTGTCCAGGTTGGCAGCGATGAGGTTAACGAGAGAAGGACCAGGAGAGTCAAAAAAGACTTAAAGACACTGGGTCACCTCATTGCAGTGACAGAAGCATAGGTGGTGTTCTTGATTCCTTTGGTAGAAAGAATGAATACCAAAAGGAACTGGAAAACCTATGTGATCAACAAGCGGCTTAAATTCCACTGGTGCCATCAGTGGAATTTTAGTTTTTTTGGTCACAGGGCAGTTTATATGGCACCAGGCCTGCTGGAGACAGATGGAGTTCACCTATCTGGTAGGAACAAAACGATTCTAGCCCATGATTTGACAGGGCTGATTGAGACCCTTTAAACCATGTTTGAAGGGAGAAGGGAATAAGACCCAGCTTGCTAGAGATCAGCCTAGAGAAGGAGACAGGAACAAAACAAAGATAAGGCTGCTCTGGCTCAAAGAGAGGGATGAATCTTGAATAGGCACTTTGTTGTGGTCAGGACTGTGCCCAGCAAGCCTGCACATAGCCTGTTTCTTGGTCATGCCTGACCAAGGCCCCTGCTTGGTGACATTGGTGGCAATGTGATTGTCACCACCTGAGAGGGTGGAGAGTGGTGGAGAGAGCTGGTAGCTTGACACAGCTCAATCACCCTGAAGAGACTACCCAAATTAATAGCAGGGTTTTTATAACCTCAAAGGAGTAAGATTACTGGTTTTGAGCTTCTTAAAAGTCACGGAAGCTGCTGAGAAACGTGGCATGGGGACACATGGTATTATTGCTGCTGGACAAACATAGTGTGATTATTCATTCCTTTCTCACTAATACAGGACAAGGCCATAATTTTCTATTTTAAGGCAAATGGCAGACACTGTTGTTGTCACATCAGCAGATTGTTCAGTTGTTACTGTTTGTGTTGCAGAAGCATCCAGAGGCCCAAACTGTGTTGAAACACCTATTTGCTATGTACAGGACATACTTTTAGGGAGACCATCCCTGCCTGGAAGAACTTCTGGATAGACAAAGCTGATCATAATTCACTGCAGTAATGAGAAAATGCTTGGTTTGCCCAGAGTTAACTCAGGAAGTCCTTGATGGAATTATAAATCATTTTAAGGACAGACTCATTACTCAACCAAGGTGGAGACACATCAGATCAGATCAGTTTTGGTTTTGAGCCTAGGAAGAAAACATGGTATTTGCCCTAAATATTCTACATTAAATGGGGCAGTAGAAGTGTCAGTTCCACTTGTTAAGAGAGCAGACTGCTCATGAGAGGCTTAAGGATTTTTGTACACTCCTTTGCTAATGATCCTTTTAATTACTTACTGTAAGTCATCTGGAATGAAAACACCACCAAACTCTTGTAAAGAAGAAAGGTTTTATAATGCTGTGTAATATGTATGGATTTAGGGCTCTGTGGATTAAATTTGGCAATTTTAAGCATGCAAAGTTACTAATCCACACTTGTCTATAAAAAAATAAAACGAAGCTGTGAGGCAGGCTGGTAACCCGAGGACAGCCAGGGAATTCCACACATGCCTGTCTTCTGCAACTCCCATTCAGGGAGCAAACATTGTCATCCATGTTGCAATAGGTACAGGCAGACCAAAGTAACACGCAGCAAAACATAGGCGGTTTTATCAGGTTCTTCTCTATGGTTTCACCTCATGGTTATTTTTCTTGACATTTCTGTTCTTCCAGTTTCCTGGTGTTTTAAAGTATGTATTTGTCACATTTAATTTTATTTTCCTGTAATAGCTTCATCCACAGAGAATTCCCTTGGAAAACAGCCCAGATATTTTTCTGTTTCTTTTTATGCCTTTATTTTCCCTGCATCTGTTATTACATCATTTATATGGATTACATCCGTATAATTTTAGCTTTTATGTCAACCTTATAATGCCATAGTCAGGCTGTCAGAATGGCTAAGTCCTGAGGATTTTATTCAGGCAGAATTTGCACTGAATTTTCTGTTATCATGTCAATAAGTTGAATGTTGTAAGCATTCTAGAATACAGGAAAATAATACAGGCATAAGAATAGAACATCAGTAAAAAGTAATTTTAGATGCCAGTAAATTGAATCCTATTGTGCAGTTTTCACAAGGTTAGAAATGAACCATTAGAAATTAGGAATCTTGAATTTTAGGTCAATTATAAACCCTTGGCCACACTTTTTGTTCCATAATCTCAATGTTTCTTGTTAGACTTCACTTCATACTGAATTTAATAAATTCTGGGGTTTTTTCCCCTTCATCTTCATGATAGATCCTAGAATCTTGTAATAAATACTTAGCTTCAGTTTCGTGTTTGTGCTTCAGTTGCCTTTTGAAGATCACTGGACTCCACCCTTCTGTACTTTGTTTTTCTCTTTGCCCCACCCTGCCCCATCCACCACCTGCAGCTTGCTTAGCCCTAAATCCCAGCACTCAGTGCTTGAGGTTTGGTAAATTTGTGTACCAAAACACAGGCAAGAGGCAGGAGGACTATACTAGAATTACAGAACCCTTGTAAGTACTGTTGCATATTTGAAGATCCTGCCCTTGATCTGCAAATCTGCAGAGCCTACAGGTAACAAGGCAGTTTCTAAAACTGTGATATTTTTCTACCCCTTCCCTTGTTTTTCTCTCTTCTTCTTCCTCATTCCCAATATTTCTATGAGTGGGAGTTATTTGTTTAACTCCATACAGGAAATTGAGAACAGATTAAGGACACTCATAGTCCTACACCCCAAAAATAATTAAATGGAATGAAGGTAATTACAAATTTAATTTTTCTTGCTCAAACTCCACCTGTCCCCCTATTTTCAGGTGTTATCAACCTAACAAACATTTCAATTTCTTTCTCAGACCCATCCCCCTAGACTTAGCTGAAATAATTAGTACCAAAGTGTGAAGTTTGTCAGAGAATGAATTACACCAGTGTTGCTGCCAGACTGTTCACAATACCTTTATTCAAAAGTCACACTTCATAGAACAAGTAAGGTGTCATGTTGGGCTTTATATGAAAACCAAGATGGAGATAGGTTTCATGTTTAACATGACTCTTGTGTGACATCCTATTTTTCAGCCCTCTGACTGCCTGGGTGCTGTGCGTTACAGGCACATCACCTCCTCCAGCTTTTAAGAGTGTAGTGACTGCCAGGGCTATATACATGCAGGCTGAGATATAGGAGAAAAACACCCAGTGGGGTTTTTAGGAGAAATTCCTCGTTGATGGACCATAGTGAGAGCAGGCTCTGGTCTGCCCAGGACAGCAGAATCCCATCCATGTCAAGACTTAAGAGGAGGTATCAGCTGGGCCTAAGGGATTAGTGCTCTGGATCCCACCTCTGAATTTCCCCCCACATCTCATTCCTGTAGCCTCAGGTAGTTATTGAACTTGGTCCTAGCAGATTCCTGAGAAGATGGATTATATGTAAAAGCAGTTACAAATTACAGGAGATTAGAGCAGATTTATGAGCACCTGTGGGAAAGTGCATCACACCAGTGGGATTTGAACTGATCAAGAAATGAACATAGGCACACTGGATTGATTGGCTCCTTTTTACTGTCCACACACAAGTAGGTTTAAGGGACAACATTAAAAGAGCCTGGCTGGGTCAAGATTTGGTGGAGTAACAAATCCTTTAAGACTTGGAATCAAATGCAACTCAGGTTGGCACGTGAGGTGATCCCACTCCATGTCAATGACATGAAATAGCTGGATTTCACCTTTACTGTATCTCAGCATTGTTTGCTGCTAGGGAATATGTGCTGTCAGATAACTTTGGGGAGACACTCATCCTCTCAAGAGAGACGAGCTGAGGAGGGCTGCAAATTTCAGATTTGCCTGCCAGGAACAATGTTTCCCTAAACAGGAATGTCCCACAATAGGCAAATCTCCCACTGCTGTGATGGGGCTGTTCTAGTGACTAGGATAAAACAAAGAAAATTAATGGAAAAGGAGAAAGGAGTATTACACCAAAAGACAGAAGCAGTACACCTTTCCTTGTCCTTTTTGGAGAGGAATTGTGAGATGATAGATAAGATTTGAAAGGAAGACTTGCCTGCAGAGTCATTGCTCTTGGGACACAGGTGTGTGATCCCTTGCAGCTCGATACCACTTTCCTACTGGGCAGGGGACAAGTTACAGAACAAGACTAAGTGCTGCAAAGAGCTTTCCTGTCTGGCACTGCAATTAATTGTGTAATTTGTGGCTGTTTGCACAGGCACACACTGGTCTCTGCACACTCGTTTGTTAATGGGGGTCATCGGGCAGGGCTATTTCCCATTACGTGTCATCTTTGCTGTCTCTCTGACTCATGTTTCTTCTGCTGTATCTGCATTCACTGTGGCACTTCAACATCAAGGGCGGTCATTTCTTTTGGTACCAGAGGAATCCACTCCAGTGAGCAGCCAGGCTGAATTATCAGTCTGAAGCGCCTCAAATGGATCATAATTAAGCTTCAAAATCCAGGACTCTCATTTCTCACACAGTTAGACTATTCTGACACTTGTTCAGATGATCGTTTCAGGAGGACGCCTCTGATTATTTGAGTAAGATCAAGACTGTTACATTCACTTTATACAAATAAATAAAATCCTCCACAGTAGGTGAGTTGCAGAAGCATATGATTAAATGCACATTGTTCCTATCCATATGTGAAATTGAGACTTTGGTGCTTAAAGTTATGACCCATTTAAATATTTCGGTAATTTGCAACCTAGACTTTCATCATAAATTATTTTGCAGAGTCTGAGGCAAAATGGGGGCCAGGGTACCATAAGCAGGGATAGGTCCCATCAGGGTCTTGGGTTCAAATGCTGCTTTACATTAACATACACAAACCCTCTTCTTCTGCCTCTTAAACGTTTGTGCTTATGATTCCTGCCACATTTATTGGTGATAAATTATAACAAAAACAGCCATTGAGTTTATATTTAGGTGCTTCCATGAAGCTAGGTTAAATTTGTCTGTGTCAGGTTACATTATTTGGCCATTTGGCCCTGAGAGGCACATCCCTCATTCTTTCCCAGCAACTTAATTTTTTTTACTTCTTACAAGAAAAGAAAGAGTTAAAATGTACTTAGAAGAGGATATAAAGAGAAGTAATTTGTGTATTTACATCACTTTTCCTGGAAAGGAACAGGAAAGAGTAACAAGTTCTCTTTTAACTGCAAGTGTTTTGTTGCCCTTGCTAATACTTTCAGTCAAGCAACCTTAACCAGGGACAGAGCACACCATCAGCAGGGGCTTAACTTTTTTCACCCAGTTAATAGCCAGGCAAATGGAAGCAGAGCTGGGGGGGTGAAAGACAGCCAGTACCCAAGTTTTCTGACTCCTTCCTCATGTGCTATCACTATGTTAGTTTTTTTCATTGTGAGAAATTAATATATTCTCCATTTGAGGCACTTCATAAAATAGAGTATAAACAATTCTATAAGAAGGTCAATTCTATAAAAGTGTAAAGATGAAAAATGAACAGACATTTAAAAATGCAGATTGATATTAAGAAATGCTAGAAAAAAATCTATAGACATTCTTATTTTGAAGACTTGGTATCTTTGAGCACATTACTATGACATTCACAAAAAACAAGTTTGCAATTAGTGGGCACAAAGTTCTTGAAAAATTGTCCTACTTCTAAAGTTTAGGAGAAAAGCCACCCAGAAATATCCCTGCAAAGTGTAAAAGTTGCCTGCCACACAGCTGAGAGGAGATGGGTGCTGACAGCACAGAAAGTGTGGCATGTGGGTACCTGCTCCAGACGCTCTTCCTTCCTTGTTCAGCCCTCTGAGTCTTTGTACATTGGAGTGGTCCTAAAACAGAGTGCACAACTGATACAACCAGCTGGTTAAGTGCAGTAAAGATAGTGATGCACTCCAAGTTACACTTGCAATAATTAACCTGAGTGTCAGTCTTAGACACATGTATTTCAAATACATGGAGTTGCTCTTTCTTCTGTTGAGCTTAATCATGGAGTGGCTCTTGAAGGGCTGGGTGTATTTATGGCAAGAAGCCTCCTCAAGGTGCTTAAGGAAGGTCAACTCTTGGGGCCTGCGTATGTTGTTTTTTTTTTTCACCGTAAAATCACATAATCACAGAGTGACAGAATACGCTGAGTTGGAAGGGATCCACAAAAATCATTGAATCCAACTCCTGGCCCTGCACAGGACCATCCCAAAGAGTCACACCATGTATCTGAGAGTATCATCCAAATACTTCTTGAACACAGACAGGCTTGGTGCTGTGACCACCACCCTGGGGAGCCTGTTCCAGTGCCCAACCGCCCTCTGGGGGAAGAATCTCTTTCTAATATCCAACCTAAACCTCCCCTGACACATCAGGCCATTCCCTTTGGTCCTGTCACAGGTCACCACAGAGCAGAGATCAGTGCCTGCCGCTTCTCTTCCCCTCATGAGGAAGTTGTAGCCTGCAATGTGGTCTCCCCTCAGTCTCCTCTTCTCCAGGCTGAACAGACCAAGTGCCCTCAACTGCTCCTCATATGGCTTCCCTTCAAGGCCCTTCACCATCTTCGTTGCCTTCCTTTTGATACTCTGTAACAGCTTAATATCTTATGTTGTGATGGATAAAACTGCACACAATATCCAGGGTGAGGTTACCCCAGTGCAGAGCAGAGCAGGACAATCCTCTCCCTCAACCAGCTGGCAAGGCTTTGCCTGATGCCCCCCAGGACACAGTTGGCCCTCCTGGCTGCCAGGGCACTGCTGACTCATATTCAATTGGCCATTGACCAGCACCTCCATGGCACTGCTTTCCAGCACCTCATTCGCCAATCTGTACACACACCCAGGGCTGCCTCATCCCAGGTGCAGAATCCGGCACTTCTCCTTCTTGAACTTCATATGGTTGGTGATTGCCCAGCCCTCTAAATTGTTGAGGTCTCTCTGCAGGGCCTCCCTGCCTTTGAGGGAGTGAACAGCTCCTCCCAGTTTTGTGTTATCTGCGGATCAAGTCATTTATGAAGATGTTAAAGAGCACAGGGCCTAAGATGTAGCCCTGTGGAGCCTTACTAGTGACAGGTCACCAGTCTGATGTTCCCCCATTCACTATTACCCTCTGTGCTCAACCCAGGAGCCAATTGCTCACCCTCCACATGATGTGTTTATCCAGCTGTGTGCTGGACATTTTGTCCAGAAGGATCCTGTGAGAGACAGTATCAAAAGCTTTACCAAAATCCAAAAAGGCTACATCAACTGGCTCCCCTTGATCAGATAGGTGAGTTACCTTGTCATAAAAGGAAATCAGGTTGGATGAGCAGGACTTTCCTCCCTTGTTGGCTGTGACCAAGGACTGCATTGTCTTTCAGGTATTTTTCAATAGTTCCCAGGATAACCTTCTCCATAACTTTACCAGGATCTGAAGTGAGACTGACAGGCCTGTAGTTTTCAGGGTACTTCTTGCCCTTCTTGAAAACTGGGGCAACATTCACCAGCTTTCAGTCAGCTGTCACGTCTCTGGATTCCCAAGACCACTCAAAAATCATGAGATGTTTTGTGATGATATCAGCCAGCTCTTTGAGGATTTTTGGATGAATCCCATCAGACCCCATAGATTTGTAGGGATCCAGCTGGAACAGCAGATCCCGCACAATTTCAGGCTTGGCACCACTGTGGTTATAGAGAAGGAACTTTGGATCCTGATCGGGTTTCCTTTGCTGACAGAGCCTTTTCTGGCTGCCTCAGCAAATGCCTATGATGCAGCCAACAAGGGTGCTGCTTCTCTGTCTCTGAGATCACCAAGTTTCAAATGGCTGATTGCCCCTAGCACTGTAGTTTTCATCCGGATCATTTGTCCCTGCAAGAGGTTTAATTTATTGGAATTAATTTCATACAGCTGCTGGAATACATCAAAGTATAGTGAGAGGGAGTTGAGCAAACTCAGCCCCCATGGTGCCTGTCGGGAGCGAAGCTGCCATCTGTCTCCCTGATGAGCTGCATTAAGGTTTTTTTCCCATGAAATCTGTGCATTTTGTTTCAGTCTCAGACACCATTCCTCAAAGATGCTCCCGTTCAGCAGGCAAAGTCTGATGACAGTGAGCCCTTGTGTAATCACCACTGGTAAAAATACAGTAAAGTTGCGGCTTAGATTTAAAGCTCGCCTCTGTTGTAGGGGGAAGGAAACCTACTGCTGGCAGAGAGCAGGTGGGATTATGTGGCTGCTTCAAAGGCTTCATGCACACTCTGCTGGGCCAAACCATTGTGGGTTCAGATCTCCATTGAACTTTATGCAGTCATTTTCTCCAGGGCAAAGTTCTATACAGAACACTTCCTGATGGGAGACAGTCTCCACCTGAGACACTCTGAGAGATACAAGGGAACAGAGAATCCTGCTTCCAGAAGTACCTTTACCCAATTCTCTCATCATTTGAGTATTTGTTGTTTGCCTTTTCTTATCTAAGCAGAAACTAAAGTTGTGCTAGTTCAGTGCAAACACATATAACTGCACAGTTGGGAGCCCTGTGCATGCACTGAGCTCTCAAGTACACAATGCCTTAGATCAGGATGGCTCAAGCCTCTTCCCACATCTCTCAAATGGTGAGGTCAAATGAACAGTTTGAAAGCATGTGGTAGTCCTGCCCGTGAGCTGTGCTCTGCTGAGTGACGGAGTGTTATTGCTAAGCCTCTGCAGGATAAAGTGTCTTTGCTGAAGGCTTTGCTGGGACCAGCAGCTGCAAGGATGGGAAACCCAAGAGCTGTTCAGCACTGTACTGTCAGAGCAGAAGTGACTGCAATACCAGAATCAAATAGAGTAGATTAAGGTCCCTTCCAACCCAAGCCATTCTATGATTCTGGAAATAGAAATATATGTATTTCTGTTTTCTCAGCTGCAGAACTGTTTGAAAGGGTTGAACTTTAACTGGTACAATGTTGTGGATGGGAAATCCTATAGGTTTTAGACATTTTGTGAAGAGTAGGAAAATGGTCATTTGTGTTTGTGTAGACCTCAGCACATGGAGTCCTGACGTAATGGGAATATCTACATACCACTGCAATAGAAATGGTAGGTAATAAAAATGCAATGTCCTACCAAGATTAATCATAATACTGATTCTACTATATTTTTAAAGTGGCCCCAGATCACTATAAAAGTGCATTTGTTCTTCAACTAGCAAGAGGAAAAGGTCCAGCACATCCTTAGATTGTGACAGCAGTTCTCTGTGTTTCCCTGCTTTCCTTGTTGATTTGCAAGTCCGTCTGTGCATTTGGGACATATGGATAGCATTGAGATTAGAAAGAAGTTAAGAATGTATGTGTTTTGTTTTTCCTTACAAAATGGAATCAAGAGCATAGTAGCATAGGAAGGGGAGGGACCTTGTGTGTGCTTGGGTCCAGTCCTCTCCAGCTACATTTTAAGTAATCCCCTCCATAATGGATAGTCCTATCTTGGGATTTTCATCTCTGTCTTCCCTTTTTGGGGTTGTTTCAAATCTCCACTTCCTTAATTATTAGAGTCCTTCTAATTTACAGCCTAAATTCCGGGACAGATAGTTCATAACCATTTACTCTTCTGCCAACATATTCTTCTCATTAAACAGCTTTTCCCCTCCACTGGCAATTAACTTATACAGCACAATCATCTAATATCTGTCTCTATTTGGCCCAGTTTTTCTAGGTCCCCTGGCACTGTTAACTTTTGGTTACCCAATATGTGAAATTGTTAGAGGTCTTATCAGGGAAGATGTTGCTCAGGTCTCCGAGCAGACATGTCTCACATCTGATGAGCTGAGACATGGAGAAGAGGATACAGCTCACATACCCATCTACTGAGCCTCAGTGGGTGCTCAGAAATGTGGCACAGCCTCAGGATGTGAGTTTGAACACCAAAATCCTATAACAGAAACTGAAAAGAACCTTCCACCACTGGAGAAATAAGGACTTTTGGAAAGCTCTCTCAGAGAGGATAGATTTCCTATTCAATGTTCCCTTCCTGGAAATGTGGTTTACCTCCTCTCTGTGGGTTTGTATTTGTCACTGTGGAGCCTGTCTGAAGGAAGATACTCTTGTGCAGCATCCTGCCTTCCTGGGTCTGCATGCAATAAGCCAAGACTTATTAAATGTATTTCTTGGATGGTGGCTTTTCCTGTATTGTGTGGCTGGCTGGTATGCACAGATAAGGTAATCACCAGTGCTACTGCAAGGAAAAGCAAAACTGCTGCAAAGCAGGAAGACTGGAAATCTACTTTCTATTCTTGGTCATTTTTGTTGGTATAGTGGCTGATTCACTTGCTGCTGGCTGCCTTTGGGAAAAAGCTCAGTTCTGGAACTGCTCACTCCAAATCCCTGTTACTGGACTGCGCATCTGATTGGCCCAAAAGCTGGAGCTAAACTAAACTCTGGGGAAAAAACAAACAAAAAAAGGCACAAAAAGAATACCCAGCTGAGCAGATTTTGCACAAGTAAATCCGCTAACTTGCATTTTTTCATAATACTTTCCCTACCTGTGATCCTTTATTTTTCAGAAATAAAACTGGTCATTTGCTTGATGAGGACAATGCTTTGCAAAGGAAGGTCAGCTGAGCTGAGAAGATGGTGCCATGTACTGAATTTTGCACTCAGAATTGTACCGAATATGTCTCACTGTCCTGAAACACATCTTTAAATTATTCCTCTTTTTCCTCTTCTGCCTTACACATGAAGCATCTGAGAAAATAGTGGGAGCACTGGACAGTTGTTCAGCAGCCTTGATACCAGTATCCAGCCCTTCTGGCTGTGGAGGAGGAGACAAATGCTTTGCATATGGTGTTTACAGCATTCTTCCAGGGATGTATCCACTCCCACTGCACAGGATATGTTTTGGGATGCTCTCTAAGGCAGCAAGATGTGACACTGCACAGTCAAATTACAGGCCATATCCTCATGTGAGCAGGTATTCCGACATTGGGCTAAATTGTACTTCAAAATACTTTGCTTGTCTCCTAGAGCCACTGCACCCAAGACGAATTCAGTCTTCAGCAAAGAAAGCCTTGCCAAGAGAAACGGTCCAGGGATGACACAAGGAATGTGGAAAGGAGCAGCCGTCCCAGCACCACCTCTACATGGCAGGTGAAAGGGGTCAGCTTTGGTGGGAGGCATGCAGGGCAGTGTGGGTCAGCTCCTGATGAAGGGGCTGAGTCCAGAAAGAGTTGATGGGAGCAGAAAAGGACAGACTTATCCAAGTGGGAATCTTAAACAACCCCAGGTCTAAAATATCCAGCAGAGCTACCTTCTCCACAGTCTCCCTTTCCCTGCAGAGTATGAGAATCAGCTCTGCTATCACTAATAAAATAAATCAGAGGATAAGGACTGTATGTATTTATTCTTATGGCTGGGAAAAATTAACTATTGCTCCATGTCTGGGAAGCCTTTGCACAGCTCTGATTGTCCCAATGCAGCCAGGAGAAGGATTTTTTCGTGGTCTCTTCTTTGAGAAAGGGTGGGATCCCTGAAAGAGAAGGTAAAATATCTTTGCAATGAACATGACATGATTTTTCTTTTCTTTTGCTTTTGTCAGCCAAATAATCCAAATATCAGCATTTGCAAAGCCAGATTGTCCCAAGAGCAGCAGAACTAATGGCACATCATTTTCTAAGGGTTTGTCTTCTGAGGCTAAACTTCTGTGGGAATTGCCCAGTTTCTGAAAGCATCTGAGGTCACAGTATTGTCTTTCTCTTGGTGGGTGTATTAATGAGGTCTCTTCCCTCTCTCTGATTACTTAGTACTTCTATAGAACTTGTCAGAAGCTTAATAATGTTGAGACCTTTATCCCTCTATTAAATTTGACTGCTGTGAGCCAAAAGATTCAAAAAAATATTTGAGAGGAGCTGACTGTTCAACAAACACAAATTAATTACATAATTCAGTTGAAAAGTTGGCCAAAAAAGCACTGAGGAATGATGAGGAATTTAGCCAGCTCACTAATGATGTTCATAATCATGGCTGGGCCCAGGTGAGAAAACAAAGGTGGAATCTTTTGAATGAAAATTGCACAGCAAGGCAGAAAAGACTTGAAAACCCTATGCCTAAGTGTAAAACCAGCATTTGCTGTTCAGTCACCATTCCTGGTTTTGCTGCAAAACAAACTTCTTTCCATCCGTGTGTCAATTTGCCTTTCCCAGCAGGTGCCAGTTTTTTCTGGTGAGATCAGGAGTTCTCTGAGCAGGACCTGTCTGTTGCTGTGTGCTTGTACAACACCTCTTATAATGAGAATTCCTTCTTGGTTCAAGCTGGAAGGCATTCCTATATCCCAGTAATATATACTAATAAATAATGAAAGTGGAGCAGAGAAACTATCAAGAGAGCTGAAGCTTGTTTAGCTGGATAAATGGCATTTGACTTCACTTCTAAGCACATTTTGAAAGCAAACTAAAATTTTGTTACTTGCCAAGATCTGTGTCATGCCCATCACTTAAAGCAGTGCAGAACTCTCTTTCAGAGCCTACGGAGCTACCTCAGTCACTCTAACAAAGATATTGTGCACTATGATAGATAGCCTTAGGTCCAACTCTGATCATGACAGATAAGCAAAGGAAAAAGTGATCTGAAATAAGTTCATTTTGAAATATATTTATTACTGCTGGGGTTTGCTAGTCTCTGCATGCCGTGTAGGATCAGAGATTAGCTTGACTACTCCTTCCTTGTGAAGATGACTTCCTCAGTTTTGCTTAACATTTTTTTGACTACTCTAACTTCAGTACCCCAGGTTGCAAATGGTCCCATCACTCCTTTGTGCAAAATATTTTTCCATACCATCATCTGCATGTCTCTTTTTTGTGTTTATGTGTTTGTTACTGTAAATTTTCCTTTTTTTTTCTGTAGGCTCCTGCTGTTAATGGAAGTCCTGTAATGCAAGAGGAATGAGGACTCTGCATGTGTGTGTCTGGGGGGCTTGTACAGTGAGGCAGATATATGGCATGGCACAAGGCCAGTCCTTGGACTGAAGTGCAGAAGTGCTGTAGGAAGGGCAAAGAGTGTTTCTGCTACACTGAGCTTCGTGTCCCTGATCAAAGCAATAGGAGCTCAAACTCCTTCACTTCCCAGCTGTTTAGTGCCACAAACTGCCCCCTTACATGGACTGTCTCTGGCAAACATGCTTTAAACTGTAAGTTCTGCAAAGAAGCATTACAAAAAGTGTTTAAAAAACCCTGTCTCATCTGAGGAGGGACCCACCACCCGAATCTGGGGAACACTGGGTCAGCAGCTCTCTTGAACTGGGAGCAGCTCTGAGACTTGAATAATTACAGCAGAAACCAGGCAGCTTTCAAGATGTCTTTTACCTCTCCACAGCTTGTCTATGCATGGTAACATCTGATGACCTGTGTTTTTGCATGGCTACTTAAAATAACTGTTTAATAATTAACCTTTAAATATTTCACATAAGTAAAATATCTTTATTTTTCCTTAGTAGTTTTAAGCATTTTCACGCAGCTATAAAAGTGCCTATTTTTAAATAGCTGCAACTTTGCAAATCTTTTTCTCATGCAAAGATTCAATTTTAATACACATATTTAGTAGGCTTTTCTACTTTTGTTTAATATCCCATTGGTCTATTTTAAAATGTTTCCTAAGCCTGAGCACAAAGGCTAATACTTTACAGTGCTCCTTCACTATTCCTAGATAATGAACTTCTTGCCAAGCAAGGATTTACAGCTCAGTAGCATTGGATCCTTTGCCTTGCTGGCAGAGCTTGCCTGTAACTTGTGCATGTCTGCTGGACCCTCAGATACCTCAGATGCCATGCTGGCACCTCCCTCCAACCCCTCCAGGGAGATGGCCTTCATCCTCACCTTCTTCTCATCTTGTAGTGTTTTGAGTAGGAAGAGCTGAAGACATGGCAGGTCAGTCTGGGGAGGATAAGCATTAGGACTGGTGAAGGTTTGTTATCATTTAATGTTCCTCTCACGAGAGTGACTCTGCAGGGGGCTGTTCCCAACATGCCAGCTTGCCAGCATGACCCCATGACACTTCATATAAAGTGGAGATATTAATATGTATAATTTGAAACCGGTTATCCAAATAAATATTAGTTCTTCTCCATAGTTTAAGACCAGTGTTCTCACAATGGGCTATGTTGTTTAACAGCACTGCCTTAATAATGAGGTAGTAATTTTTTCTCTCTACACACATAATTCACTCTCTATGTGTGCAACTACAGCTACATGCTGGTTGATTTTATAAGGAAAAGGGTCCCAGAAGGCTTATGCACACACTTTACTACAGAATTTTAAAGCTTGCTAGTTGATGTCAAAAGTCCTTTTGCAGCATTAATTTAGACAGTGGGAAACCTCATGATGAGGAAATCTCTGTCAGCCCCACCAAGGGTTCTCATCATGGGGCACCTCCGTTGTGTGTGTCACACAGAAAGAGGGACACAATGTGCAGGTGTGAGTCTTTGCTTTAATGGGAAAGGCTTCCTTTTCTGTTTCTTGGTTCTGTTTCTCCGACTGCTGCTTGCCCATCAGTACAGTGGGTAATATGGCACCCCCTTGTATTTCTCAGCCATGCCAAGGGACTGGATAAATATTTGTACAAAGGCTTTTGGTATCTCTGGTTCGTGCTTCCTCTCTAAGGGCTGAAACCTTTGGTGGCTGTGTGTGGGCAGAGTATGGATCAGGTGGGCTCCAGGAGGACATGAAGGCCCATATGATCCTCCCTGAGCACCAAGCTCTATGCCAGAACAGAACTAGTTTGTATTTCCTTTTCCAGATGCTATTATGACTGTGGATTTTACACTTCTTTTTTTTTTTTTTAATATACTTATGTTTGTATCTGTGTACTTTTAAAATATTTGTCACACAGGCTTGTCTTCAAAAGTGAATTTCTCTTGGTATAACATATTCCAGTGAGTTGTCTGATAATCAGGACAAGAATGTAATTGGCACATTTCTTCTTCAGGTGGGGCAATTAAGAAAATTTGGTGTTGAGGGCAGACATTGTTTTGACAAAGAAGAGTTGAAGAGTTGCTAAGACTGGAGAAAAAAAAAGATACATTATTGCTAAATTATGTAACTTCTGAAGAAGAAAAAGAAGTCTTTTGTTTGCCTAGTTGCTGCTCCAGTCTTAAAGTCAATAGAGCTGTAGGACAGTAATGAAAAGGATCAGGTTGAAAATACCTTGTCTCATTCAATTCTCTTGCCTTGTCTTTCCAATCTGCACTGAATAAAAATGTTCTTCGCTTCTGGACAGATTATCAAATTTAAAGTGTATTAGCAGACACCAGCTGTGTGCTGTAATTATTTGGCTGAATCTTCTGACGTTAGAAGAGAAAATCTGAGTTAATGGCTCAGATGGTCTCCTGCCTGGTTCTCTAATATCACCCACCTTGCACCTGGTGCATCTGCACAGAGCAGGGATAAAGCAGCGGGAGGGACTGTTTGGGACATACAGCACAGAGGGACAGGTGACTACTCCTGGTGCAAGATCTTTGTGGCAAAATATTAACCATTCTTTTAATAGTCCCAAGTGAGGAAGGAAAAACTTTTATTTCTTTCCAGATGGCTGTAACGTTGTCACAGCTATCTAAAGACAGATGTCTAAAGTCTTTGGAGGCTCCCAAGTGATGAATTTGTGTATCTTGGACAATTTTTGGGAAGTGCCCCAGTGCAGCTCTAGCCAGGCTGCTGACCCCAGAGCTGGAGCAGGAGGACAAAGAAGCAAGTTTGATTGGCATCAGTATGGTTTTGTGGGTTTATCAGTTACCTTATTTGCCTTTGAGTTAAATGGTCAATGACAAACTATGTTGCACTTTTAAATCAGTAATTCTTAGTGATGGAGGCTAATTCAGAGCAGTAAGAGAGGTTCAGTATATAAAGCAGTGGGTGCTGAGCTTTTCACCTGCACTTTGTGTGGTTCTAGGCTTTTATTTGGGACTGGGCTCAGTCTTGTTTAGCCTGACTTGCTCCCTGTGTGTGGGAATTGATTCTGTCTGCAGAGCTGGTCACACCTCCCACCTCCATGAAGGGCTGGACAGCTCAGAAGTGCATAGTTTAATGTCTCCTGAAAGGAGTCTAGTTCTTATGCACCAAAACTACTCTGTAAACTGAGCCAACATGCAGTAAATAGGGGTGATGGGGAAATTTGCTTTCCAATTACACGACAGCAGTGGACCAAAGTACTAAAGTGAGAGGGATGGGGTATATGGAGAAAAGTCCTTATTTATCTTCAGTGACTTGAGTGTTCTTTACATTTTGACTGAACTTACAGAATAGTTTAGGTAATCTGTCTCCCTTTAAATATAGGGACAGATGTTTGCTGAAAAGCACGGTATGGACACCTCTGGACTCTTCACATTTTGAGCTGCATTCTCTGAGTGAAGCAAGCCACGTGGGCTCTGCAAGTGTGCACAGGCAAACCCAGCCTGGCAGAATCACACAGTTTTTATACAATAGCCTATTCTGAATTCTGTTTAGTTACCAATCTCTCCCTGTTCATTGGTGGCACATGTTTTTCCTCTTAAAGGTTTTTTTCTGCATTCATGAGGGATGGAAATTTACCTTAGACATGAAAGCTGAAGCTTTGGTGAAGTTCTCTGTTCTATGACTGGGGCCTTTGGGCTGGAAACTACAGAACAGGATGAGACCAGAGATAGAATTGCAAAAGCTGGCAACCTTTGTGTGTATATATTACAGGGATACCAGAGCAGTGTTTGCTACTATTGAAAAAGCCAAAAGATTTTGACATACCAGCTCTTGACCTTCAAATATAAGCCTTTAGGAGTAGGGTACAGCATGTACACAGGCGGTGTTATTTTAATAATAATTTCCTTTTTTGTGCTCTTGTCCTCTGCCTCACTTCTCTTGTTGAGAAAGGCTTTCAGTAGTAATAATTAGAAAGGCAATCACTCATCTGGTGCTCTGAACAGTAAGAAAATATCCAAAACCATATAGACTACTGTGTGGATCAAGTTATTGCATGTGAAATCTTGTGCAAGTGCTACTTGCAGTCAGTTGTTCCTGGCAAAAATATTACAACAGTTAATAACATTAAAAGTGGGCAAAGTGGAAATCTGATATGAAATTTACTTGTTCAGCACTACCATTTGGAAGAGGGCCAGTTTGTTAAATTGGAAATGCTGGTATAAATTACCATGATACATCGAGTTTGATTACATGTTGTAAATATCCACTGGTTGTTTAAAAGACCAGAGCACTTGGCAGATCACCTGGCGCTTTCTGTCACAAAAGAGAGAGCATCTGGAAATTCCAAGGTAAATTACATATGAAGAATGCCAAAGGAGATTTCTATAAATGGTTTATTCATGTCATATTGAGAAGAATCAAAATGCACATCTGAGTTCCATGTGTTCTGCATCATTACCAAAGACAATGCCAAATATCCTTGTTCAGCAAATATAGAATTCTTGTTATAAGCTTTTTACATCAAACACGTGTAAGAACACATTTCCGAATAGGCTGAGAGAGGTTAATTAGAACCCTTCTTGCAAGGAGATTAGAATCAGAGCTACTAGTCCATTAGTTAATTCTCAGGGACTCTCCCATTTTGTCCCAGACTGTACAGGTTAGGTACATATCACCCTTACTTTGTCTGGGACAAAAAAGGCTCATATTCTGTCAGAAAGCAACTTTGCTGGAAGTATAAATTATATGCCAGGTTATCACTGTAGGGAAACTTTGGTCAGCCTAACTAAAAAATGTAGTTAGGTATTAGGAAGGAAACCAATTTCTCATTATTTCATGAAGAGTGTCTTATGCACATGTGGAATAGTAGTTGGGTTTTTTGTGCAGTTGTCATGAACCAAAGTCATAATGAATACAAGAAAGGGTTCATAGGACATTGTGTTCTAAAGCAGGGACACACTTAAATGCTTTCCCTTTGGTGTTTTGTTTTTTTTTTTAGTCTTGCAGTGTAATAAATTGGAAAAGAAAATGCAACCCAATGTCTAGTGCAAGGCCCTGAGTTATAGGATGTCTATATTTATTCCTGGCTCTGACACTGACTCTTGTGCTCTTGCATGAATCATTGCTTTACCTGTGAATGAGATGGCAATGAGAAAGATCAATTTTATCTACATTAAAGAGATGCAGTGGTTTCACAAGGTTTAATTCTGCTTTTAAAACATGTTTTGAAGTATTCTGGTAAAACATTGCAATGAGATACTATTGTGTTGCAATAAAAGCCCTACAAGAGTCATAATTGTACTTTAATCCACAAAGTGACTCAGCCATTGTGAAAAATTAGCATTTCAGCTACAAACCACTGGTCTAAGAGACCTTGTTCTATAATTTACTGTAGAATAGTATGTACATTTTATGGTGTTTTGAAAATGTATTCCTTTAGGTCAGATGTATGTGTAAGCTGAAGATGGGTAAAGACAAATTTAAGGAGGATTAAGCACTGTTATTAAACACTAGTCTTTAGTTACTAAAAATAGTGGTTTGGATACCACCCTTTCTGCATGTTTGAAGCTGTAATGCAGAGCAGGCAAGAACCGCTTTGTATTTGTCCTGCTTTCTAAAGTGCTTTCTGCTTCTGATCACTGCTGGCTGCTGCACTACGTGGGTCTGTTGTCCAAGTACAGGTGGTCTCTCCCTAATGTGTATTTGTATCTGTATGCTGGACAAACCCCATCTGAATGCAGTTTGTCTATTGCTGTCTTTGCATTGAATATTCTTTACAGACAAGGTAACAACTTGGTTCCAAGAGGCTACATAATTTAAAAACAATGTTTATACTGTGTCTTTTCATTAAAAGAGATGATCAGCTAGAATACACACAGGCCAATATTCTGACTACAGCCTCGGGGGTTTCAATTTTTGGACATTTCAGTCCATCTCTTCTAACTGGGAGCCAGTGGCTGAAACTAAAGAGCAGTTTCTGTCTTCTTTTCCCTTACCTGCTTGTCTGGTAACATTCAAGGACTTGGTTAGAACACATTCAGATGCAAAGGCAAAATAGGCCTAAATGAAATTTTAAAAGATCAACAAGAAAAAAAGACGGTGATACTGTTATGGCGGTTCTTTTCAGAAGCTATTAATTTGTAACATGGTTCTGGAGACAGCCAGGGAGGGACTTCCTTGAAACTCTCCATTGCACAATTGTTTCCATATGATGTATATGACTCTGGAATGGGAAGGACTCATAAATCTTTAGCAAATTGAATTCTGCGCAGGATTCACAGGATGCTTGAGAGAAGCATGGAATGAGACTAGCTTATAAACCTCACCTAAATAACCAACAGTGAATCTCAAAGCAGACAGAATGTGTCTAGGGGTAATAAAATAGGCAGAAGTGCTTGTGAACTTATTCTAAATATCAATTGATTCCACTTCTTCTAATAGCTTTCCATTGTCATGGACCAGGGAAATATCTCTTTATAACACAATTATTCCAGTAGTATTCGGAACCTTAGTCAAAGTAGTAGGAGCTGAAGACAAAATCAGAAGTGGAGGAAAATTCTGAACTAAAATTGTGTCCTCAAGAAATTACAAGTTACATTTTTGGTTTGGTACTGGTAAATGCAGTACATTTGTGCCATGTTCTTTCTATGAAAAACTAATAAAGAAGAGCTGGAAGTGGCTGTGGCAGGCAAGTCTGCCTGTGTGGGAATGATCTCATATCCCAATACCAGAGGACTCTAGGAGTGGCACAACTTGCCAAAACTGTCACTTTGACATTTTCACGGAACAAGCTGCCAGTTCTGCTATTTTTCTGTTGTGGCTCCTCTGGTTTTTAACAGAAATAGTGTCTTGAGCAGAATATAACCATGTACAGGCATTAGGCAGAGATGTAACCAGCTGCATATCCTCACACTGGAGACAACAGCTGGGAGAGGTGACAGCCTTGGCTTGCCTGTCCCTCTGCCACTGAAGGGACAGACAGGGACATCCAAGGAGCCCTCAGCCTGCCTGATGCAGGTGTGTTGGATGAGTGGTCAAGGAAGCTGCTTTATTTCTCTCCCCTCATGGCTGGCAAAATCTCTAACTTAAATTAGATATTATTTTAAATGGCCAAATCCCTCTGTAGCCATATAGGCGATCCACTTCAGTGCATAAGAATATACTTTATTTTTCTTTTAGTGGAACAATACCAACCATTTAGAATCAAATGTTGTCTTAAATTCTTTGCTGTCTAAAGGTAGTTGAGACATGACTTCCTAAATTTGGACCACAGTGTGAAGAGGGAACTGACACTTTTTATATTTTTTTTTTCATTTTCATTTCACAAGGACTTTTGAGGGCAGCTGGTGTAAAAGAAATTATGTAGAAACAGGAACCTGAGTCTCAAGTAAATGGTGCATTAAAATAACTCCATTATGAGCTGTTGTTAGCCTACTTCTTTCCAGAGTGTGTTTCCACAATAACATTTCAATCATTGATAAACAAATATAAATATTTAGACTAAAAATAAATACTTGATATGCAACAATGCAGCAGAAAATGGTTGGCAAATGCACTGCACCAACAATCAACAAGCTGGCAAAAATATTACTTCTGCAAGCCTTGGACAAGCTATTAATTGTGGCCTTTTTCAACCATGCCTAAATGAGCTCTTGGTTTTTCTTAGATAAGTTGATTTTCATCCTTGCACCTGGAAGTGAACCCAAGAAAAAAAATTTTTGGAATTAGTTATGAAACACATGATGAAAAAACCTCTCACTGTCCAGGTTAGTTGTGCAGCCTTGTACAAACATTTCTTTTTCCTGGGACTGATGTGTATTGAGCGTGGCTGGCTGTTCCACTTGCTTGCTTTCTTTACCCACAAGGGTCTATTGCTCATCTGTTCTGCAAACACTCTAAGTATCTCTTCTGATCTGTAGTCCTAAGAGTTGCTGCAAGTTTCCCTTTATATCTCTCTCATAGCTGGTAGGACAAGAGAAATTTTACAGTGTGATTGAGGTTGTGCCATCCACTGGTTTTCTGAAAGGGTGTTACTGAGCTTCAAGAGGGCACAGGGAGTTAGTGGTGTACCTGTGGTTGTTGTTTTATATCAGATTATCCATATGACTTCAATTGCGGTAATCATCCTTAAAAATATTTTTAATGGTTTACTGAGGTTAAGGGAGAAAAAAAAAAAGAACGTAGCTGAAGAATTTAACATATAAAATACGGAATATGATTTTGACACATTTTCTGTCAAAAATGGTTTCCCTCCAGTACTGAAAAAAGTTATTGTAGGAGAATCTCTTGGTTGGTATTGAAAGTAGTATAAATAGTGCACTTGGGGAGGAAAAAACAAGTATGCTTGCAATATCTGGAACTTATTTTTGAAGTTTGATTCTGCTTCCTTTTAGATAAAGCAAGACCAGCACACATCAGTGAGAAGAAATGACAGGGAGAAAATACATTATGCTGGTTTTCACTTACAGCTTGTTGTGGGAAGGCATGGACCCAGTTCTTGGTTTGAAGAAACACTTTGGGGAAATGGAAAGCTTTTACCAGGATTACGCTTCTTAAGACATTATTCCTCTCTGGACTTTCTAGATTCTGCAGCAGGAGTCAAGTGTCGTGTCTGCATTTTGCAAAGAGCTGGGCCTGACTTTTCCTAGGGGACTGATGTCTCTTCTGGGTGTCTCACTCTGACTGGTTGCTCTTCTCTGCAAACCTTGTCGGGAGTTCTCACAGCCTCCTCAGCAAAGGACTCCCCCAGGAAGCCCAGGAGATGGTGAGAAAGGGACCAGCCAGAGACTGTGCCCTTTCTTCTGGTGACATCGTGTCAGCATTGCTGGCTGAGGAAACATGCCCGAGAGCCTGGCTGCCATCATCGGTTTCACATCGCTGATACTCCTGCTTGTTATCCTGCCAGTGAATGCATTTCTGCAGTATGCCTTGCTGAAACTAATCCTGCCTATGCTCTGTGTTTTGTCTTTTACCTGCGGTTGCTTTTGTTTGCAACTCTGCAAAACAAGCCGGGACAGGTCCCTCTCACATCACGGCACTTAAGAAATGGGTCCCGTGTAATAGCAGCTTTCAACTCTAACTGAGGGTCCCTGAAAACTCTTTATTTCTCTTTAATCGAGGCTTGTTTTCTTGCTCTGGCTTAAATCCTACTCCTATGGCTTAAAAGGAGTCACCGGGGTGACTTACACATTGATACCAAGCAAGACTGTTTTCGTGCTGACTGTGTGACAATCCATACCCCACGGTGACCTCTTGCGGGAGCGCGGCACTGTTTTTTCACCAGCTTTAACCGCCCCGGCTCCTTAGTCTGGAAAGTGAGGCTCCAGGGCCCTCTTGTGGGCCGAGAACAGCAGTCCTGCTTGTGAAATGTGTGCCATGGTGTGCCGTCACCTTTCGGACAGGGGTACCGGGACACGCGTTGTGTGACAGCCCGAGCATCTTCCGTCGGGTGTTCAAATCTGATTTCTACCTACCTACAAGCCTGGAAGCGAGAAAGGGTAGTATTTATAGACCTCAGCCCTGCATATTGCTGCTGACCTCTTCATCTCTGTCCCTCATCCTTCAGAGTGTGTTTTTCTTTACCCTAGTCAAGGATGCTAACTCCTAAACCCCACCTCTCTGTTCCATTTTGGCAGTTGTGGCACTTTATTCGTATTTGGATGAGCTGAGTCTATGACTTGCTCAGCTATTCCAAAATCTTTGCCCCAAGTCTTGAATAGCTCCCCAGCACAAAACTTTCCCTGCTGATCATCCCAAGGGTATTTGAGGATGTTACTTGGACTCTCTTAGTCACAGCCAGAAGCTCTGGACCTCTTCCTATGGTCCAAGACCCATTTCTGACATCAAACACTCTTCTTTGAGGAAGGATGATACCTCTTTGCTACTCAGCAGTCTGACAGCTGTGTACAAGAACAAAGCAAAACAACAACCATCTCATCCAAAGCTGAAGTTAGGAGAAAAATAATTGTCATTATTGTGTCATTTTTATTATTATACTGATAGGTGTTGAGTATTTTCACCTTGTATTCTGATCTCAGTCTGTATCTACCTCTGCTGTGACAGCTTCATTATATCAGGCATGCCATCTATTTAGCTGCAGCAAATAAACTCCTAAATTGCAATCCAACAACACATTTCTTTAATACATACAATAAAACTTTATACTAATTATCTCAAATATTTAACTTAATAATATATAAACCAATAAAGAAAATTCATGGAAATATTTATGTTATTGAAAAATCTAAGAATAAAAAATATCAGAAGTGAGATACTGTGAGAATACTTGGAAAATATAACAGGTATTAAAACCTAATTTCAGAATAATTGATACAATTTGGACTGTTGTCTTACTAGAATTGCTTTCTCAAGTTCCATTTTAATTTTTTTCTGATGTTGAAATGACTGACTGAGATTCATTTTTTGCAACGAAAAAGTCAAACTCATAAATAAGTATGGGCCAGTGTTGTAGTTATGTCTTTTTTTGGTTTATTGAAAAATGTTATTAATGGGTTCAAAAATCTTCTTGACCCTGAAATGGACAGTTTGCTGCTTTTTCTAGATAAAGGATTCTCTCTATATTCCCTCCTTGACACTGTTTTGGGAGGATGTAGAAGCTAAAGAGATACCTCTCTCAAGAATTGACAAAAATTGTCAAGCCTTTGATGAGTTGGGGAGGAATGCTTCAAGAGAGGAGGTTATTTATTGTAGGAAAATTTGGCATGGATGTCCAAGGCTTTTAGGAGAAAATCCTGTGTTCTGGCAGGTTATCTTACCCTTGTCGTGGAATCCATGAAAGCAAAAACTGAACACAAGGTTTTATAGTCAAGAGTAAGTAATGCTGTGTAGGAGTATGCTGAGGGTTTTGAGGGAAGTATTGCTGCTTTTGGAGCAAAAATTACTGAACCTGATGCACTGAACTGTACAGTGTGCACTGTTGGCATGAACCCTGGATCTCACAAACTGGAAAAAGAGCCCAAAAAATAGAAAAAAACCCTTCAATGCCTCCAGCAACTAAGAAATACAGATCTCAAGATATGGAGGTAGCACAGGACCTCAGAGAACACCTAGCCTGGCTGCATCTCTGAGCTGTCTTGTTCATGATATTATCACAAACTAAACTAAAAGAAAAAAAACTTCAGTTTCTTATGTGATCTGCTAAATATGAGACATTGGATTCTAAGAAAAATAAGAAAAATAGCACGACTCAGGTTATTTGAATTACCAGCAAGTCTTAGGAAGAAGGATCAGGCAGCCTATTGCTCTGATCTGGGGGCAGTAATTTACAATACTGCAAATACCCAAATCTGTGTAGTTTTGGTAGACCTTTACATTTATTTTGTGCCGGCGGCTGTGGCCGAGTGGGTAAAGCCGCCGCCCCTGGATCCGTGCTCCTTCTTGGAAGGACGCCGGTTCGAGTCCTGCGGGTCTCGCTCTTCCAACTTCGTCCGGGCTTGCCCCGGCCAAGGCTTAGAGTGTCCCAGGGCTAAAGGGGGTGGGGCCAGTTCCACGCACGCTGAGCTCCACGTAATAAATCCATTCGCGCAGGCATAAAAAGCATCGTCGTTCGCGACGGCTAGCCACACACACACACACATTTATTTTGTGCAGAGTGTAAGGCATAAGAAGAAGAAACTCAATTTACCTTAATTCCATACTCTCCCTTCAGGACAAAGGATGCTTTGAATTGACACAGCATTTTAGTCAAAACACACTATGAAAATCAAACAGAATTCAATTTTTGAAGCACCGTTTGACCTGTTCACTGAGGTCCTGTGCTCGCTGCAGGTCTTGTAATCTGTATCAATTTGTTGCTGGAGGAATTGCACTTACAAAACTGACATAATATTTTATTACTTCTTTCTGCAATTAGTTCTTTGCTAGGGCTGCCTTTTACCTAACAGGCAATGGCACAGCTTTAAGAGTCCTATTGGTCTTATTCCACCTTATGCTGTGCTGGCAAAGTCCCCTGTTTTCTGGGCTGTTGATAATCATTCTTTTTGTGTGCCCTTTTCAGCCAGTCCAAGTGCTTTACAGTTGTATTTCAAATACATGGTTGTAACAGAGATCCAGGCTGTGGAGTTGTTTTACTAAGTACATATTTTGACCCAGTTCAGCAGTGGTCTAAAATAACGTGTCTAAATCAAAATATGGTGAGGCAGCACCACCCAGAGGTGCATTAGCTGTCTTGGAACAAGCTAATGCTGTGCTGGAAGCAGTATAGCCATGGTAGTACAATATTCTCCTGGGGACATTTTAGCTCTGTTGCAGACATGTGTGTTAGCCTTGTTACAGTATTTTTGGAATTTGTCACTTTCCCTGATAATTTCCACTAATTTGTTCAGAGATGGTCTACGTCGTGCTAGTCTAGGTAGTGCTGTGGAGCACTGTAGGTATGATTTCTGTGAATATATTCCCCTTCCTGTGCCCCCAACACTGTATTATTTGGCTGAGTTGGGAGATTACTGTCTGATTTTGAGCACTGAAGTTTAAAACATGCACTCATTTTAGTGGGTAATGTGATTCTGAAAATGGTATCCAGAGCACACAATCCTGCACTGTTGAAGGCAGTTGGGGTTTCACTGTTGATTTCCACTGGTGAAAAAAGAGGGATCCCAGCAATGTCACTGCAATATTACCCTAATATAGTGGCAGGTAGCTGCAGGCAATGTGATTTGGAAGAACAAATTTGAGCGGACAGGGGTTAGATCAATATCTGAAGGATGATTATGTTGGTCAGCACAGTATTTTCCATAGTCTAATGCAATCTAAACAATCTCTAAATATACCACAGACTGTGAAATTTCAATTCCTGTTCTGTCAGCCTGTTCATGTGAAGATGGATAGCATGCCTGATGAAGTCAAAGGGCCTGATCCTGCTACTGCTGAAGTAACTAGTAAATCTCCCATTAACTTCAGAGAATCCCCCAGGGAGACGCTTTGTCAAATTGCTCAGTTAAACAGAGGCAGCAAATCCCCTACAGGTGTAGTGTTTTCACAGCAGCTGCATGTGCAAAGCCTCCTCCCCAAAGGACAGGAACATCTCTGCAATCTTTTGGAAATTGAAAAACAAGCCAAAAAGAAATGAAGGTGATATTCAGATTGGGAGGTTTCTATTTTAGGCAGCTCTTGACCGTGACAGATGGCATAGGAGAAATTGGTGAAAGCTAATTATTGCAAAAAGTTTTTTGGGGGTCCAGGTGCTCTCAAATGTGCTCATGTGCCCCACTGCATCCCCTTGACTATGGCCAAGTGTGTACCTGGCAGAGGGAGGCACTGCTGGGCGGCAAAACCTTCAACTGGAACGACCTAAAGTTAGAGAATGAGAAAACTGGAAAAAATTTGGCTTTTACATTGAGATAAAGTTTCCCTGGGATTCAGCTGGACTTTTTGCGAAAAGGTGAACATCAGGACTGAGAGCTCAGCCAGCCAGGTGACCACGGAGGTTGCAGATTTGGAGCAGGTTTTAGGAGTGTGCAGATTTGGAGCAGGTTTTAGGAGTGTGCAGATTTGGAGCAGGTTTTAGGATGGTGTCCCTGGGTTGCCTGTACCTCTCTGTGAAGAAGTATTTCTCTTCATCCAGGTGAAATCCCCCAACCAGCATTCTGATAAGCTTCCACTGTCACAATAAGAAGAATATAAAAAGAGAGAGAAAATGCAGTCCACAGATCTGCCCTGTAGGCTATAGGCTGGGACTGTAATTTCGACTCCAACCATCTTTGTTGAATTTTGTCCATTATGTAATCACACACTCATACATATAAGCCTCTAACTGTTTATTGCAGTGAACAAGTGCTTCTCCAAACTGAAAAAAAATAAAAGTATTGATATGACAGAGACTAGAATTTCAGATATACATATATTTTTAAAATACATCTTTTAAATAAAGGCTTTAAACCTTTTTTGCATTGCTCAGAGGAATTAATTTTGATTACTATTAAACCTCCAGTGCCTTAATTATATCAATAATTTAAATTTCTACTTTTACTGCTGCCTGTTATTCAAAACTTAAAAGAGCTACAAACAGCTTTGAATGCCTGTAAGGCTTCAACAGATGTTTTCTTTATCATTACAATATAATCTTTTCATTTCTCCCTTGCAAAACACTATCAAATATTGTCAAATTATGCAAAATTTAAAAAAAATGAAACAAGTTGAGCTGAATAGTACTGGGAAAAATCAGTCACTATTCACCTTTTTGGGAATATAATCAAGTGGCTAAGTAATAGTTTTGAAAATAATCATGTTAGCAGTGATGCCTGGAAGCTCACCTGGGTTAGGGATTAACCGTGGTTGCAGGAACATGCAAACGCTCTTCTATGTGCAGTCAGCTTGGGTCCAGGAGCACACAAATGGGCTGCACCTTGTCCAAGACAGCTCAGTCTACCTGCTTGTGCTCAGTGTGAAGATGAAATCAGTACCAGCTGGCAGATCCTTGTTATGCTTCTCAGGATTTTTTAGGCACAGCAATGACAGTTAATTCTCTATAGCTATAGCATTTGTAAGTAAAGAACACCAGAGAGGCTGGTCAACTCATTCATTAAAAAAGGAGAAAAAATGTGCATTTGAAGGTAAATACAGGGCAATAGCTGCATCATTCCTTTGTAATTCACAGCACAGCAGTTACTCAGGCCAGGCCCCGCATTCACCAATTCAGTAGAAACTTTGCCACAAGTTCAGGACAAGTAGGATGAAACTTGTTCAGGCTTCTCTGAAATTCTAAGATAAGGCTAAGGCCAAAGAAAAATACTTTTGTTCCAGTTAGGATTTAGCAACAGATGAAGCAGTTCCCAACACCATTTTTTCAGAGAGGTGTTCTTGCAGGGTGGTTAACTGTCTTAGGCATCCAGGACTCAGCAGTCCTTATGTGGTGCTCAGGAAAATTGGATGCTTCCAGTGATTACATCGTGGGAACTAAATATAAATAGCAGCTCGAGGGTTGTTGTAGAGAGGTTTTGTAGTGGCCCCTTAACTTCTAAACAGGAGCATTTTCCTTTGCTCCCAGCTGGGAGGCTGAAGTGATGCTGCCTGGGGGCAGTCAGGCTGCTACATCAACTAATATGTGTGCGACCTGGGCCAGATCAGCATTCTGGTTTGAAATGAACTGGTTTTATCTGAAAAACTGAAACTCACTTCTAAGGGAAGAAGGTTTGATCTTAAACAATCTCCAATTGTTTAAGAATGGACTCAGTGCACTGGCTGATGACTTGACTATTTAACTACAGTTTACATTAATTTTACTTTGGTTTTGCAAAATGATTAAATCAAATTGTCCATATCTACCACGTGTTGGATTATGTTACAGCATACTGTTATTTCTACAATGACAATTAGGTGATGTCATGTCTACTTTGTTCTTTGAACATTCTTTCTCACATCTGGTATTTTGGGAAGAACTTAACATTCTCTAAACCAGCAACATCTAATCCTTCTTGTACAAATTAAGGCTCTGATTCTATGAAGATTTATTCATATACTTGCTTTTATGTACAATGGGTTGTCCTGCTGAACTTCAAAATTAATGAAGTTATGTTTCTGCATAGGTGCTAGAAGGATTTGTGCCTAAATAGTGAAACTAAATGCTGGCAGTAAATAATTATCCGTAAGAGTCAGCTATAAACACAGCAGAATTCACCTCCAAAATAAATGTAGGAAATGGAACGAAATGGAAAAGTCTATGAGAGTATTTCTACTTTGCCTCATTCACAGCAATTTTACACTGTTAGTAATAACCAAACTGTAATCTAGATCGTCTGCTACTTCTGCTATAGATGAACTCTGGCACATGATTTGGTTTCTACATCCATTTAGATACTTAATATTGCCAATAGATGTTAAAATTGAAAGAGGGATGCAAAAAAAAGGTCTCTAAATAATTTCAGTGCCCTTTGAAGACCCCAATTTATTGTTAACAACCATCCATTGCTTTAAGGAAATTAATAGACATGATTCTCACCATACATACAGTCCATTGCCTTCAGAATGACTCTAATGCTGCCAGCCTAGATATATTTTGATGCTTACATGTCCTTAGTCATCAGGTTTTATGTCCATTTGGGTTTATTGAGAATTGGACAAATTACAGAATTTCAAGCTGGCAGACAATAATTGTTGCTCACAAATATCTAATGAGTTGGAACTTTGAAACCAAAAATTGCTTACAGAGGTCCCATGGTGTGAAAGAAAGTGGCGTTTCTGTTTCTTTCCCCACTGCCAAGAAAGGAGCATTTGTTAAATGCACAGGCTCCAGAGGTCTCCAAACTGACTGTCCACCAAATTCCCTGGTAAGGTACAACCTTCCCAGGTTCCTGGATCATCATCCTCTGATTTTAAGGCTGGTGGGGCAGGCTGTGAAGTTTTAACCATCAAGAAATTGATTTTCTTTCCTGGAATGGAGCAGAAGGGCTTGTGCAGCTACTTCCAATTTCATCATCCTGGTTCTGTGATCAGAAGAGCATGGGAGCCTGGAGAGTTGTGTCTCGAGCCAGGACAGCTGAATTCACAGCACTGTCATCTCTCATACCAGAGAGGAGGGAGCCATGCAGCAAGGGCTCCAACCTGCTGCGAAGTCACAGCCCAGGGTGTCCCAAGGTCTCCAGGGCCAAAAAATCCCAAGTTTTGGCTCTGCAGGACAGTGCTGGGAAGAAATACATGCCAGAGTCTCTCCAGGTTCTTGTAGAAGTATGGAGTCCTTGTCATTACTTTCTGAGGGTAGGCAAGAGTCTGTGGGAGAGATACCTGTGGTCTACAAAGACCAAACAAACTTGGGGTGTTTCAGGTGAAGAACTTCAGTTAAATCTCAGCTTTTACAATGAATTCCAACAAAACTCTTCTGACCTGTCCTAGCTAGGGCATGTGATAGAAGGCTAGCACAGACTCAGAAATTAATTCGGGGAAAAAAAAAAAAAAGAATATGATTTAAAACCCCCTCACTATATTACATTAACATGGGTGAAATAGTGTGTTTGTTGGTTGGTTGGTTTTGCTGGTTACAGACAAAAAAATATTTCCTGTTTAAAGACAACATCCACAAAGATTAAGCATTTCTAAACAATAAACAACATACAAATTGATGGTTAATACAAATGTCTTGAAGACAGCTTTTCTAGACTGTATATGATACAGTAAATAGCTTATTTGCTTTCTAGAAATTAAAGATATTTAGAGATATTTTGGATTTCTGCCACTCAAAGATTACTGGGATTTCTAAGCTCTACTTGTCTAAACCAAGGTAAAACTAACCAGAAAAGATGTATTTAGGCTTTTTCTCTTAGACATTTGACAAGAAGAAGCAGGAAGGCTCCAAGGTGATCAACCCACTGAGCATCTGAGGATGCAGGTGCCGTGTGATGGGCCAGCTCAGAACACAGATGAAGCAGATGTGTGTTCCTCCCTAACCACTCATAACTTACGTGGATCTCTGATTATTTGAGTTATCTCTGATTTGCTCTTTCCTTAATCTGTCACCAGGTCAGTTGCAGAGTGACTGACCCATAGTGCTGACTAGGGGTTTGGTGACAACCAGCTGTTCAATTCAAGCCATGCAGATAATAAGTGTTTCTTGACACCTTCTGTTTTTGGCTTTCCATTTTTACTAAGAGTAACAATACCATTCCCATGACCTTCCCTTGCCTATCTAATAGATATATGTCACTTACATTACTTGTTAAGTGATCTGTGTTGATTTTCATGTCTTTGTATGCTTCTGCTTTGCTTTAATTCTTGTCCTCGGCTATTTGAGCTGTGCTTTGCTATCTGGTTCCTCTTTATACTCCAAATTACTTAGCACCCCTGATTCAGCTTGAACACCTCTTTTGTTTCCTCTGCTTTTTCTGCACTTGTCTTTGCTTTAAGATTATGGCAACACTTCCAATTTTCTTTGTTTTTATTTTTAAATGGGGTTGCCACTTTGCCCAATCTCTTTCCTTTACAAGTATTTCTACCAAATATTAGCTGCCAGCTCCCTGACTTTATTTTGCTTACTTTTCTTGAAGGATTTTATTCTGTATTTCTTGTTTGTCACAAGTAGACCCTCTAATCCTCTCTAGTCACTCTAATTCCCTGTCTGCCACTTCCATGATTTCTCTGCTGGTGAAAAGCAGACTAAAAGAGCATGTTTTCCAGATATATTTTCTAAAATTTGCCCACAACACCTGGGGAGTCTGGGTGAGATTCCTCAAGCCCAACAGAGGTTTGAGGATAAGCAAATGAATGTAAACACAGGCCTGAGATCACAGTCTGATTTTTGTTTTATGTGTTAAAGACAATATTAAATATCAATTTGTAGTAAGCAGTGGTAGTAAATAGTAATTTTTTCAACTATCGTTCATCCCATCCTAAATCAGCATCTGGATCAATAAATGATGCCCTATAAGTGCCCATTTTTCACCCCACGGTAGCAATACCAGGCAATACCCAGCAATGCAAGGTAAACCATGAACTGCTAGTTCATATGTAGACCTCAATGCTGGAGGTCCTCCAGGTCCCACCTTCTGCCATCTGCTGCAGCCCCTTCATGACAGATTGTACAAGCCTTTAAGAAAAGGGGGCTAATATGTGTGTCTCAAACATCAACAGCCAGAGAGCTGTGGAGACAACCAAGGTTTGTCAGTAATAACATGCTGTGAGAAAGAGCAGGATGTGGTTAGAAAAGGTGGCCCTGCAGATGTAGGGCAGCACTTTCCTGTGGCAGAAGTCTGTTGTTCTGGCTCCAAGAGATAAGCACAGCACAGAACAGTGCAAGCTCAGGAAGGAGGTTAAGAAAAAGTCATGGACCGCAGGGAGGGATCAAGACCACTACAGACCCGGGAGCATTCTGACCCTTTTCCAGAAAGGTCTAAAGGATAGGACTGTGATGATAACTATTTTGCATAAAAGTGAGAAATTTATCTCCAGGGTGAAAATAAGTTACTACCTATACAAAGGTATCCTTCTGAAACCATGGTGTGAGTGCACCACAGAACCCTGCAAACCCCATCAACTGGATCAATGGTGGAGCCAGAATCTCTTTTCCTCCCTTTCTTTCTTCCTTTCTTTTTCTCTCCACCTCTTTAATCCATCTCTCTCTCTCTCTCTCCCCTTTCAACCTACCCCTGTATCCAAGACACACTGCTGTGTGCTTACACTAGGAGATAAAGAACTAACATACTAATTTCCATGCCAGGGTGTATTTTACTAATAAAACTTCATAAGCTTTGTTGATTCTCTGCCTTTTGTTATTCCTTTTGACCACAAGCATCTATGAATCTTGGATTCTCCCTTTCCCTTAAGAGTGGGACACCAAACAGATGCCTGCAGGGAGCGTCACTAACACCCAGCTTTTGGCCGTAGATAAAGAAAAACCTTCATCCATCCAGTGCCAGGTTTGGTGGACAGCATTGTGTAGAGGTCTACTTATCTCCCTGTGTGTTGTTCAGTGGTGGCAGTCCATTTCTCATGGGTAAGATGGTGGTCACAAAGGTCTTCTTGATTTTTTCATGGTCACATTTGCAATATAAAATTACATGGAGAACAAAGCATGATGGTTACCTGCAGTTGTCACCTCCTCAACATTGCTATCCAACAGGCAGAGAAGGTCAAGGATTCCCCAGATTAGTTGTTCTCATTTGCATCTGATTCGTTTCAATGGCTGCTGAAGGTACTGACTGTCTTGTATTCAACAGGTCTTTAGAGCTTACACAAGCCACATTCAAGGGAAGTGAGAGCCAAAAGCCATTACAGTGTTGATCCCAAGGCTGTTGTCAGTGTTGGAACAGGTCCCATTTGAATGTAATTTCTTCTTAGCACAAGGACTCAGATCTTGGGAACAAACCCAAATGCTGTCAGACTGTGAGACAATTGACTTTCCTGCTTACACTGTAATTAATGCTGTTTAAGTTTCAGAAGAGAAAGCAAAAAAACCACTAAAGGTTCAAATTTAGGACTAGCCACCTTTCTTTCAGTGCTTATCTCAAGGGAAGTGAATCCATTAGAAATAGAGTTCCAGATGCCAAAACCAATAAAAATGCAGACTTTAAGGTTTAGCCAAATTGTGGTTAAAGTTATTTCTCTGTGGATCACACTCAGTCATTAATTTTAAGGCTGGACATTCTCCAAACTCTGTGGTTTTTTTGCAAGAAGGGGTAAGATCCCAGTGATTAGATGCCTTACATTTCACTATTTTTTCTAATATATCCAACTGAATGAAAATTAGGATTTCAGAATTCTGTCTCTTTCTAATGAAGAAACAAAGGAGTACTGCAAAACTGTTGTAAATGGACACAAGCATTCAAAATAGAGCAAAGCAGTTTAGATTATATAAAGCAGTATGGCTCAATGGTTTGTATTGTGTATGTGATGTGGTCTTCTAGCATTTTCATTTTTGTAGGTAGAAAAGGGGTGTGGTTAATTGCTTTCAGCATAATTAAATTCATAGGAAATAATTTTATTTTAGTATGGATTGTCAGGAAAGATGAGTCTTTTGGGGAACATAGGTCAAACAGCATATAAAGAACTTACACTTTTGCATAAAACATTGAGAAGTGCCACATCCTTCAGAGGCATTTACATAAAGAACTTGGTTAAAAAAACAAAACAAAACAAAGCAAACCCCAAATCAGCAGAACTGTGGCTTCCACAACAAAAAGAATCTTTTATGAAAGGCTGTCGCCAAAATTAAAGTCATATTAATAGTTGCTACTGAAAAGCTTAAGGAAGGCTTATAGTTACTTCAATTTTTTTTAATATACTAAGCCAGTAGAAGAAATTTATATTGTAAACTTCAGAAGAATACAGGGAATAGAAGTACAGGTCTCACTTCTAAGAAGCGTAGTAATTTAATGACAAAATTATTTTACTGATCATTTTAGTATAGGCTTTTATAGAAAGACTGAAATTATGTTAAGCTTATGTTTTAAAGCCTGAGATACCTTGCTTAGGATTTGTTGGAAAATATTACTTGATTTCTGTTTGCAGTCCCTGTATTATTGCAAAAATGGCCTTTCGGGCAATCTAAATATATTTGGTTACCTATGTTACAACCTTAGGCTAAGACTTCTTACAGGATCTTAAAGTTTTACTCAGAAAATTGATCACTGTAAGGAGTATCTTTGTAACTAATCTTCTTCTCATACTCCTAAACTCTTATGCCCTTAAACACTTCCTAACATTTGCTGATGGCCACTACGGTAGAAGGGACACTAGATGATCTGACCACTGTGGATTTCTGCACAAGAGACCTCCTGACCCTGCTGAGGTCAGGGTTAAATTTCCCACCCAAAGCAGGTGAATCTTCAGGTAATCCTGGGATGATTTTTGGGGTGTCTGTGCTTTCAGGATATGATATGTACCAAATGCCACTGGCACAACAAGCAAGCAGCAGCAAAACATGTGTTGCCCTTGGACAAATTTGTAGGATTGCCCTCTCTTCTCCCGTTTGAAAGAAAATTCAGTCAAGACTCCTTTCCTTGCAAAATCATGCATAAGCTCACACTACAGCTCGGTGCCAATCCCCCAGATACCACTGGGCTAAAGCTGGTATGAATCCACTACCAACCTTTCCTGACCCTCTACCTGCCTGGGCTGTGCTCACCTTCCCTTGTCCTTGGTGCAGTGCCTGGTCAGCAGCTCCACAACATTCCCACATTGCTGATACTCCATAGCTGTGCCACTTGCTCCAGTGGAGGTTAGCCCAGCGCCTTGCTCTCTAACCCCATTCCTTCTGCTTCTGAAAAATGACCTTAACTCAAACAGGTGGAGTTGAATTTGGATTCTCAGGCTCAGCTTTGGACAGGCAGACTTCAGGCAGTTTAAGGAAGACTTTTTATAATACTTTCCTGTATCTCTGGTGGTATTATTTCCTTTGCCACATTTTTAGGCCCACAGTGATTTAAAAACTGGGCAAAAATGTCATAGCTATCATTACACATCGAATAATATGCAAAGTATCCTCCACAAAGCTGTGCAAATATTTCTGTCTATGTGTCAAATGCTTGACTGCTTTTTAGGAACTGTTACAGATTGTGAAATAATGGCTGGATATTTTTAAGTCTTTTATTTGCTTGGTAGTCTAGGATGTAGTTTTTATATAAATTGACTGTACAGAATTGTTTTATTGTCAATATAGACTACAAAATACACTAAAATTAAATTGGACTAAATTATTTAGGGCACAAAAATGGGAAGTGGACTTTAATTTTCAGAGGGGACCACTATAGATCCCAGCTGGATCCTGTCAGTGTACTGATGGCTGTTGAAGTTATAGGACCATATGAAATTCCCTATAAGGGGAGGCTACAGGTGCTTTGACTCATTTTTTATTTTCATTTTCCAGGTGGGTAAACCACAGGGCTTTTATGAAATAGGAAAATCTTAACCAGCTAATTAGACCAAAGCTTTCCAAAGAAACCATTCATTTAGCTAAACCATTTGGGAAAGATTTGCTCACCTGGGATTCAAGTGCTGTAGGTTTTGTGTTCCCCTCTTGCAGGAGCTCCCTTGCAGACACATGTGAATACCCAGCTTTACGGCACTTCAGAAATGACAGCCAAATACAGACATGCTTAAGATCACCAGTCTTTCCTGAAAGGTTTTTGCTGGAAGTCATCATCCAAAATGGTAGGTAGCAGTGGGCCATGGTGCTGGGTCAAGAAGCACTCGCAGTGATTTCCATTAGTGGGCAGGGAATATGTAGAGGTCCAAAAGCCTGCCCAGGAACGTATTGCCCCAGATGTGCTTAGAGTACTATTTGAAGTTTCAGTCCTGAAAACCTTGTGTGTGACTAATTTTAAACGTACAAGTAAATCCTATTGATGCCAAAACATCAAGAATCCATTTAGAAACTGTAAAAATTATATTAACCTTTTTGGTTTTGCTTTTAGGTTTGTATATCCCTATTACTGAGCAGATTGTAAGACCCAGTTGACACTGAGTCATTTTTTCCAGCACTTACTCTTATTTTGTGGGTTGGAACAGTATGACTAGAGCATGGAAAGTTGAACATCCCTGTAACACAGACTCATGCTGGATGATTTATGAGCAATGTGTGGGGTAAGATTTTAGAGAAATATAAATTATACCTGTTCATCATGTTGACTTCTTTTAATGTTTCCCACATGTTACTATGACAACATTCATGGGATATATATTTTAATTTCTGTTCCACAGAGGAAGTGTGTCAGGTCTGCACATTTCTCTTGATTTTATGGCTGAGTGCTGTGTCTAATGTAGGTTGTAAATCTTCTTGGAAAAATATATAAGAGGGTTTTCATCACAGTGGCTCTCTTGGCAATTCTGAAGCTTTTAATAAGCATAATTTGAATTAAAAAAGAACATTTACACCCTTAGTGATGTGGACACTCCTCAAGTGGGGGCAGCAAATATTGTACGGAAAAGCAGGAGCTTCATGCTAACAATTGCTGAATGTGTTACACAGTTAAACACATTATTAAAACCCTTACTTCAATAAAATCCAGAAAAATGTCTTGTGGCCAGTATTTAATTTCCTGTTTTCCTTATAATGGATATAGGATACTTTTAAAATTTTTTTTCCTTGTGGGAAAAGTGGGTTAAAAGTTCTTTACAGTTCTCTGAATACATTTTCTGTCGGACCTGGAGTGTTTTCATTACAGTGAGATTTTCTTTTAAAAATAAAAGTAAAAACTAGATAGAAATTTCTGAATTGGGTTAGACAGTCTCAGTTTCTGCACCTTAAGTTGTTGTTCTACATGGCAATTAGTTTGCATATGCATCTGAAACCAGTGCTGAGAAAAATGACAGCAAGTCATGCTGATAAGTGGATTAATGGAATTATTCAGCAGGCCAAACCCCATTAATCACTGAGAACAGTCTCAGTGTGTAGTTAAACAAGGTTCCACTTATTTACTTTTCAGTGTTTTTTTTTTTTTTAAAATCAGAGTGGGAACATTAACTGCAGAGATTCTTCCCAAAAGTAAAATCTCCTCCAAATCATGAAGTTAGAACTAAAGCATAATTAACCATAAAGAATGAAAAGTTTTAGTAATTTCGTGTAATTTCCCACCAAATTAATTTTTTGCCTTGCAATACTGCTGTAAAAAAACATCATTCCCCTCTCATATATAGTCAGTGGAGCTCCCTATATGAGGGCTCCATTCTCACTTTTCCTGTTCTAACATGTCTATATTAATAAAAGAAAGGAGAAGGGTCACATCCTGCTAGTCTTCTTCTTCCAGCCTATTTTTTGCTATCACTCTCATCTTGCCCTTGTAGCTGCTGTAGCTTTTTCACCTGGACAGATAACAATTCAGTGGAATGTCAGTCTGTTTAGGACAAATGGCCACAGCTGTTTATTTATATTCACATATCCTATTGACTATATTGCTATAATGCTATACAGGTCTAAATATTTTGCCTGTGTTCGTTGCCTGAAGCCCATGCTGTGCTACACCTCAGGGCATACCATTGTAGCTGGGTTCTGTTCTCCTGTAACTTTATTACTTCTTATAAAGTTGTGGCATTTTAAAAAAGTGTGTCTCTAGGGGAATTTAGACCTTAGCAACTCCTGGCAAATGTAGCTAGCAAGCTGTTTTCTGAGTCTCCCAAAACAGTCCTCACCTGACCTTCCACCAGTGGGAAGTGCCACAGCTTGAAGATTAGCTGATGCTTCATCACTGTGCCAGAAACAGCTCTGAGGGCCACCTGGGAGGAGCAAGTGACCTCCTACACACTACCCACCACTGCTTTGAGCACGGCTGCTACCAGCAGGAAAAACAAATTTGGAGTCCAGCTAACTCACTGCCCAGCTGTGGCAGAGCTTTAATAAAAGACTGCACCTTTATTGTGATTCCTGAAAGTGCAGGAGTGCTGCTAAGCTTTCATTTCAGGCACTGTGACCTGCCTGGGATCTTCTGTTTGACATGCACTGTTAGCAAAGTCCCTTCCTAGAGCTCACCAGAGTATGAGCAAAGATCTGTGACCTCCTCACAATGCCAGATGCTGGGTTGTGCTTTCTTTGTCCTCTGCAGCAATAAAGTGACAGTATAAATCAGTCTGTGGCCTTCCTTTCAGTTTATGCCTCGCCCATTATGCCTGGCCCATTTGGATTGTTGAAGATGTTTCAAATTCATCCTGCACTTGGAGATTTTTTTCCCCTCATTTGGAAAGTTATACAAGGTTCCTTTTGCAGTTTTGCTTCATTTGGTAACACCAGACAAACTGACGAAACAGGAGGAGAAAAAAGGCTTTGCCCAGAGTTTCACAATTTCTTCATAAGAATACAGACACTGATTTCCCATGTGATTTTCAGTTTAGCCATACCAGCGTCAGAATATGTACAACCCCTTCATTTGGCAAACCTAGACTCAAATTGCAAGTGTATGCCAAAGCACAAAGGGCAGATTTAAGTGGGGGAACTTATGTCAATACTGCTAATTCTGCCTGTAGAGAACTTTTATAGACATAGTTGGAAAGGGAACTAAATTTTGTTAGGGCTGTTTCTCCACTGGTGTTGTGGGGAAACACTGGTGATACGTTTATATATATCCTACTGGAGTTGCTGCAAAAACCAATAGTGCTTTTAACTGTGTTGGTGCAGGAAGAAAAAAAAGTGAAATGAATGAACATACTGATATATTTTCTCTGAAGAATATGCTGAAAATTATAAAGTACTATAACATATATAGGTGTTTTTTCTAAGGGATCATGCCAACATATAGACAATATTTCTGAGTATTTCTCAGATGGCCTTAGTGAATATCACAGAGCTTAAATCTGGCAGAGAAATAGGAACAGGGAAAAGTAAACTTCAGTCAGTTTGTCATATGGTCCATGGTGGAAAGAGAATTTCTAAAGCATGTAAGGGATTTTGGTAGAACAATTCATTGAAAGTCTGTCATAATAATCCCCTGTCCCCCATTTATACAAGGAGAGACCTAGAAACTTTCATTATTGCTATTTCAAAAGGTTCATGTTCCTTTACAGTAACATGGAAGGGAATCAAAGGCACAGTTTTAACCAAGATAATTGCCTTCATGAGGTGCCAGGTATTAGTGTAGAGTGTAGTGGCAGCTATCTTATATAGCTTGTTTAGCTCTCACACTTAGCACTGTAGCTGCACCAGGCTAAATGTACGTTGCCCTTCCTTGACCCTGCAGCCCCAGCAGCCCTGTGTGCTGCTGGTATTTGGATAGGAAGACAGCTGGAAATGCCAGGCACAAAACTCTCTAAGGCACAATATGAGAATTCTTCTTCAGAATATGCTTAAGCTCAAAGAAACAGGAAAAGCACTATATGCATTTGTTTCTGACACTGGAACTCAGCTAAAATGTTGGAAAATGAGAAGGGCCCAGTCTGGGACCAAGAGCAAATTTAGGCATTGTGCAGAGACACAAAGTAATATGAAATAAAAAGATGAGTTCCTTGCCTTTGTAGACAGATAACAATGGGAGTTCATAGGTAAGTACCTCATAGAGACTGAAGGAAAATAGGAAATAACGAATAGACTGCAGTGAGATTCTCTGTTGTAACCCCATTGCTGCTGGATTGTGATCAGGTTTACAGTTGTAAAGAAAAATGGCACAAAAGTCTGAAGGTTGAGGTTGTAACAAATAATTAGCATCTTACCAAACTGCCATTAAGATGCAAAATGTACTTAACCATTTTTTAAAATAACTTTGTGATTAAGAGCATTGTAAAAGTGCATAGGAAATTTATGGGCCTCTCAAGGATGTTTGAAAGTAGTGTTTTTAGACTTGATGCTGTAATTTTTCAACTCCACAAGTGAAGCAAATTGATTTGTAATGTGATAGAGTTACCAGAACCATCAACACACTTACACCACATGACTTTTCCCCAGTTGATAACAGTGAGTTTATGGTGAATTTTGGCTGAACTCAAGCAGAAAAGAAGACAAAAGTTGGAAAACAAATGGAAAAGAGTCCAATGTAATGAAAACCCATCTACATCCAAGTTCAGATGCTGAACAGAGTATGGGGAGGATAAAAAAGGCCACAGCTATCTTGACAGTAAATTTGGTTTTGAGGGGCATAAGCATGACTTCTGGTTGAAGGAACCTTAACATTAAGGTCTGTGCAGGAGTGGCCATACATGCTTTCATCTTTTTTTTTTTTCTGCTATGTTTTTTGGCATAACTAACATGTCCCTGAATTGTATCTGTCCTGCTTTCACAGCAGAATTGTCCAGTGCCAACTAAGCGCCTATATTGCTGTCGCAGCTGGGAAAATTAATTGTTTGAAGGAGTCTCAGTAGACTCAGTTGGTGGGCAGATATCAACTGACCCCCGGACAGGAGATAGGTTGTCTATCTGTCCCCTGGATTATGAATTAGCTGTCTCAATGAGACTGTCATTGGTAGGTCCAATGTATTTCCTGCACTTGGAGGTCTAAAACGTGGGGTTGGATACAGATGAATGACTCATTATTTTAAAATGCTGGGTTATGCCTGGCACTGATACACTGACCTAGTAGTGTACACCCCAGAGGAGTAAGGTTTTTCTTCTATTTTTTGTTCAATCTTCAGAGATTTATATATGCAGATATCATCTAAATTCAAATGAGCATCTTAGATATTCACAGTCTTGCTTAAGTAATACTGAAATGCTGCCAAGAGTATGAGATTGGATAAAGAGACCTTTATTTCAGTTCCTGTTTCTCAGACTGTTTTGTGCACTTAGCATTAAAAACAAGATAGAAGCTACTAAATGTCCAGGTGACAACCAGTGGCAAGTGCTGTTCCTCAGGGGTTGGTGTTGAGGCAGGCACTGCTCAAAATCATTTTTGGTGATATGAACAGTGGGATTGAGGGTACCCTCAGCAGGTTTGCCAATGGCACCCAGTGTGTGGTGCAGTCAACACACTGGAGGAAAGGGATACCATCCAGAGGGACCTGGACAGGCTTAAGAGATGGGGTCTGTGCAAACCTCATGAAGTTCAACAAGGCCAAATTCAAGGTCCTGCACCTGAGTTGGAGCAATCCCAACTACAAATCCAGTCTGAGAGGAGAATGGATTGAGAGCAGCCTTGAGGAGAACAATTGTACATATTGGTAGATTAGAAGCACAACATGACCTGGCAATGTGTTCTTGCAACCCAGAAAGCCAGCTGTGTCCCAGGCTACATCAAAAGCAACTTGGCCAGGAGGTCAAGGGAGTAGATTATCTCCCTCTGCTCTGCTTTTGTGAGACTCCACCTGGGTACTGCATCCAGTTCTGGGCTCCCCAACACGGGAGAGACATAAACCTGTTGGAACAAGTCCAGAGGAGGGCCATGAAGTTGATTAGAGGGATGGAGCACCTCTCCTATGAAGACAGTTTGAAAAAGTTTGGGCTGTTCAGTCTGGAGAACAGAAGGCTCTAGGGAGACTTTAGAGCAACTTCTAGTATTTAAAGGGGCTACGAGAGAGCTGTAGGGGGACATGCTTCAAGGGCATGTAGTATTAAGATAAGGTGTAATGTCTTCAAACTGAAAGAGAGTAGGTTCAGATTAGACATTAGGAAGAAATTCCTGTGAGGGTGGTGAGTCAACAGATTGCCCAGAGAAGTTGTGGATACTCCATCACTGGAATTGTTCAAGGGCAGGTTGGATGGGGCATTGAGGAACCTGGTCTAGTGGAAAGTGTACCTGCCTATGGCAGAGGGGTTGGAGTTAGATGATCCATAAGGTCCCTTCCAACTCAAACCATTCTAGGATAAGTAATTCTAAACTAAGTATTCTGAGAAACCTTGATATCAAGTTTATTTCAGTGTCCTCATTCCTGGGCTCACAGATTTGTGTCCTCCTGCAAAAGAAATGGAAAGTGCTCTGTCTTTGTCATCTTCTTTTTCGTTTGGTAAAAAGTTTCTGTAGTGGTCAAAGATCCTAATATCTTGTGGACATCATTGTTTCTGTAAGGGGCAGTGACAGTAAGTCTTTCACTGTGTGGACATTGATACCAGTACCTCCTTTTAAGAAAAGAGCTAAAATACACTGATATTTGACTCATGATGAGATATAAATCCATCTTATTGAATTATTGCATGCTCAGGTTTACTATTTTGTGGAGAAACTCCAGGTGGCAAGATGGAGATTTTACAATGTTTCTACTAAATTTGGTTAAGATTGCTCTGGTGATAATATTAAATATCTGTCATGTCTGATGGTGCTGGTACTGCCAATGAGAAGGCATTAATTGGCAGTTTGTGAGATGATCTTAATTTAGTTCATTCTTATGTCATAATTCCTAAATTATACTGACACATCATGGTGACAGATACCTTAGAAACTCCCATGAAAGGTTTATTTCATATAGTTAAAACCTTGAGAAAACAAGAAACTTATTTTTCTGTCCTGTACACAACAGATTTTTGTTGACACTGTGTATTAAAATTGCCCAAATAACTGCAAAGGTGTATTACTGCAAGTCATAAATTCTATTCAAAGGTATCCTGTTGCCTGTCCAAAGCAGTGAAGCAGAAATGTGACTGTGAATGTCAACTAAATCAGATATGACACATATTGTTGCCTAGGCAAGTGAGTCAGGCAGCTGTGATACTGTGAATTGATAGGTCCTGCCTCGGGCAGAGGGGAAATGTTGACACACCTGGATAGTCACATTTTATCAAGGAGTCGAACCTGCAGTTTCATGCTCAGTTAGAAAGTGGCATTTCTCATCTCAAAACTATTTGATTCTTCAAAAGATTAGGGCCTGGGCTAGAGCTACATTACCTTTGAGATTTAGTATCTGATTCTTTATATTCAGTATTCTTGAAACAGACAGGCGGTTAGGAGTTCAAAGTTATTTTTTGACTTTTGTATTGACAGAAGCAAACACAGGAAGGTAAGCAATAAGATTGTTATTATCAAGTACCAACATTTTTGAAATCTAAACCCTCTAAATAGCTCTGTCTCTGCCGGCTATAAGGAGAAAAGATGTAATTGCATTTTGTCATACAGTTAAGATATGACTACTAACATATAGTTTATCTAGTCTTTGGCTCAATTTTCTGCAGATGAAAATACATAAATTGGCTTTGTGCAGAGTCAGGTGTGTACTCAGGTGCCATGTCATGAAGTGCAGGTGATCTGCCCAATAATTCTTTATATCTTGTCAGGCAGCCAAAGCAAGATAGGACCACAAGGGAACACCTTCAAGAAACTTCCAGATGGTTCTGCACAGGCAGCTTGGGCCCAGCTTGATTTATTTGCTTTGGCTAAGTGTGGATATAGCATTCAACTGAACTAGAACGCCAGTCAAAAGCCTGGAGCACTGGGGAGAACAGCATAGAAACAAACACAGCTCTGCAATATGATTCTCACTGCATGCTTTTGTAACTACTGTACTCTTGGTTCTTCCATGACTCGGGCATCACGGATCCTTTACATATAACATATGTAACATAGAAACATAGACATAAATATATATGGAAACATGTCAAACACATAAAGAAATATATTCTTATTTTACTCCTGGGTATGTATGAAAATTTTCTGGCATTTTTTTCTGTGTATCAAATTCAAGGTTGTGATAATTTTTCTTTCTTTCTGTCACATTTGTTTTTCTGTATTTCATTACATGGTTTTATTCATGTTTTGTCAAGGGTATGCAGAAACTCCTTCTCCAATGTGCTGTTAAGTTATAAGAAATAACTAAAACTTCTCAGCTTCAGAAATAAGCTATTGATACATCATGCCTGAAATTCAAGATTGTCTGTGTCACAGTAGCTGGGGAAATATGACCCCACAACTGAGCTGTTGCATGAGCTGTGATATAGCCAGTTGACACTGACATTGGAGAGGCATTATGGAGACCTATTGACTGACACACAGATATGGACACTGCTCTTCACTGTCCCCTGAGAGCATTTTATAAGTTGAAAACTGTTATTTCAGTTTCTCTGGGTTTACAATGGTTAGGAGCAGTTAACATCTACCAGAAAACCTGCTAAATTCTCAGGTCATGCTTGGCCAAAAGAGGGTTTGGGCACTATTCCTTCATGGAGTCCATTGTTCTTTATCCTTTGTAGCTAAGTGCTTTGTGATGTGCCATTTTTTTTCATGAAATGAAATTAATGAGTCAAACGTCTAAGACTTGGGAACAACCTGCCCCCAAGAATCAGCTCAGTTAGAGCAAACACCATTGCAAAATTACTGGGGGGACCACTTCAGAAAAGTGTATTCAGTGTGACTGTTAAAATAATTCATGCTACTTCTCATTGCAACTTTATAGTCCTTAGAATGGTTTCGATTATACATATTGAGTCAAGGCTTGTCTATGGGGAGAATGAAGCTGGTTTCAGACTCCTGAATTTAACAAGGATGAGGGGCTGGACCCAGCCATTCCTGCCAGGGAGACACATGGGTCTTACAGCTGCTGCTGTTTCTGCTGCTGTTGGGTGGATGACAGAAATTACAGCAGTGCCTCTGGAGTATAACCTGCCTCTGCCTGCAAAAACAGCCACTGTTCTATACAGCCCATCTCTCACTGGATGGTGTTAATAAGCTTGGCTTAGTGGACCTACTCTTGTTCTTTTCTGGCCAAACCTAAAGACTGATGGGTCTAGGTGCATGTAGAGTGAGTGTTCATGAGAAAGCTAGTGGGAAATCAAAGCCCTGAATTTAAAGATAATTAGCAGTCTACCTACTCCCCAAAACAATACTTGTGCAAAGATGCTTGCATGGGAAATGGATTAAAATACCCATGCACTGGTAATGCCTAACCCATCTACATAGTGCCATATCCAGTGTGCCAAGCTGTGCTTGTACCGTATAGAAAACCAGTCAGTCCAGTGAACAGACCTAAATGAATGAAGGGGGTCACAGCCACACACCAACATTGATATATCCCCTTGCAGAAAAATGTTATGATACCATTATTGTTCATAGGTGGTCAGGACTGTAGCTTCTGGATGGCCAAACTTCCGTCACATCTGGATGAGATCTGACAGCACTTTGAGGAAAGAGATCTTGCTGCTCTCCATCCTGTGCAATACTAAATATTGACCACTGAAAGCAACAGTTCCTCTGCTGTTAAGGACTGACTCTGAAATCACTGGCAAGTTCTTCAGAACATGAGTTTTTATTGTATGTTCCCAGAGAGAAGAAAATTATTTTACTTCAGAACCAACCAGGAGTTCTGGAAAATGTTGCAGTTGAAAGCAATGGCTTCATCAAGCTTACATACATACAATCCCATAAACTATATAATGCTTAAAAATATCCTGCCAGCTATAAAGCCTTGAAAAACATGATTTTTCCATTTACAGGCCTGTTAAGAATTACAAGCCAATATGGCCATTACGTTAATTCATTATGAGGCTCTGCTACCATAATCCATCATGATCAGGCAGAGAAGTGGAAAGCCAGCATGACATTTAGTGGCTCATAGAGACATGAGTTTTGGAAACTGCCACAACTTCTTACAAGCCAAGTAGAATAAAACATTAATCAAAAGGTCACAAAGTGCAAATGATAAATTGTTATACAAGAAAGCCAAGCACATGCATAACTACGATATCCTTCACACTTCTATTCTTATAGCAAACCAAACCAAACCAAACAAAAAACCCCCACACCCCCACAAACTGACAATGACTGCACATGGCAAAACTACTATTAGAACTGTTGCTATAGAATAGATCTAAAAGGACTGAAGTCCTAGAAAGAGGGATGAGAAGTGAACAGGATCTGGTACCTTTATTTTTCTTTGTTTATCGATAAGTAACAGTAACAAGAATGGTTCATGAAGATTTGTGCAAGAACTATTTGGAACAAGGAGGTCTACAATAGGAGGACACGGGGCACTGCAGAATAATTAATCTTGGCTTTGGAAAGAGTTGGAGGTGTGCTAAAGTAGAAGGCAAGAAGCTCTGGTAGTACCTTGTGCCCTCTCTGTCCTGTGGGATAAATGTATTGTTTGTGACCACAAAGAACTGTCCCTCACTGTCTGCTTGACTAACCCATGGTACATGCTTTTGCAATAAAACAATATCTACAAAGACCAAATGTGTTTGGCAAGCCAGCAGTGAACCTGTGCATGGTGTAAGAAAGGTGAGGCCTGGAAAATCTAGCAGAACCCAAGCCTGATGATCCAGCTCTCTTCTAGACTCATTAACAACTGCTATACCCCTTTGCTAGGAGTTACACTGCTCTTGTACTTTCTCATGTTCTGCCATGTGATGATGTCAAGCTCATGGGAAAAATGGGAAAGGTAGAGTTACAGTACAATTATCCTGCTATATGGCCTCAGCTCTGCCACTCTTGAACTCAGTCCTTTGGGCTTTTCTCACAGTAAAGTATATACAAACCTACAAGATACTCTGTGCACCAAAGATGCACTTACCTTACTCTTGGTATGAAAAAGATGGTAATTGTATTGAAAAGGGATACTGGAAAGCTGCAAAAATTGTATGGGAATGAGGAGTCAAAAGAATTTACATGTGATTCGTAGGAGGAGTCCTTGCTTCATGTTTTACTTGACAGAGGCTACTCAGCAACAGAGTGGGGAAGGGATAGAACTGAATGCTGAGATACCCCACGTCTGCTCCTTTCTTCTTTCGCTTTCCTTTCCAAGTCCTCTTCTTTCAGGAGGACTCTGAGGGAGACGGATGGGGGAAGAAGAGTTAAAGGATACTGAGGAGAGAGTTCTTGGTGCTTACTCATTCCAGCCACTGCGCCTAAAGGACAGCCCTTTCTGAGGTTCATTCCCCCTCTTTCAAGGTGTTCCCATCTGTCTTATTGCTAGCAGTACTTCAGGACCACAGTCTGCAGTACCAACAAGCTGAATGAATGCTTTAGACTCTGAGACATACATTCTTCTCTTCATATCTCCACCTTTGTATCTGAACAGAAGGTGTATTTGTTGTTTATAGGAACTTGGCTCCCATTCAGACTCATGGTGTAGTTAAATAACACCCTGGACTAAAAGCTGGCTTTAAAAATTCCTGCCTACTGGCTACCCAGTCTTTTACACTCTTTCTTTCTGTGTTGCAATTAGCTGCCCTCTCAGCTGTGCTGGTGCAGATGTTCCTGAGGTCATAAACATGGAAACAATCCTTGCTAACATAACCTCTCATTTCAAAATCAGTAAACAGAACGTGTGGAGTCTCCATCCTCAGAGAATCTCAAAAGCCAACTGGACACAGTCCTGTGCAATCTGTTTTAGATGACCTGAGCAAGGACTTGCACTTGATGAACTCCAAGAAGTCCCTTCCGATCTCAACCATCCTGTGATTCTGTGATCCTGCAAAATTAAGCTAAATCCTGGTTACCTGTTCCTTGATGTCAGAAAGGTAACAGAATCAGTGGGACCAAGGGCTTCTTAGAAGTGTGTCTCATCTGTGTTCCCCAGGATAGCCTGGCTATGCTGAAACCTGGTTTTGCATATAAGACTGGAAGAAACGATTTCTTTGGGAGTTGGGGTCACAACCAGGCAACAGGATCTGGCCAAAGTCCCATGTGTGGATGTACCACCTTAGGTGTATCCAGAAGAAGAATTTTCAAGGATGCTGATACAGGCAGAGCAGGAATTGCACTGTCAATACATGGATATAATTTTCACAGGCTGTAACACATCACCCTGAAACCAGTTTGCTCACGAACTACCTTGATTCTGCCATGTCAGTGTGTATGTCAAGAGGTTGTTGTGTTCTGCAACCACTACATTTGTGGCTTTTTAAGTACTTTTTTGAGAGTGGCAGTGATTACCTACATCAAAGCACAGTTTGTGAGTAAATTGGAGAGATTTGAGCCACAAGTAGGAAAGTGAAATCCAATTTGTTGAGGATAATGCATTTTGGAAATTCATTGGAAAAAATATGACAAATCAAGGCCTCAGAACCTGATTGGAACTTTGATGAGGAACAGAAAATTTCAAAGCAATCTGGGAGTACACATGAATTTGAAATCACTTGGAAGAATAAGTTGTTACTTAATAAATTATTGCTACAGTACTATTCTGAACTCACTGCAAACAGTTTAATCTGCAAGCCAGATTTGCTCAGGTCTGGTGAGTGTTGTGAATACCACTGCATTAGTCTTACTGTGTTTTTATCTAATCATTTGGTTTAGGTAATATAAATGTACTTTATAATCAACCTAAACCTCAAAGAAAGATGCAATAATTTTGTGTCTGCAGCCGTTCCTGCCACTGCATTTTTGTGCTTTTGTTTCTGGACTGGCAGCAAAAACTGAGATTTATCACACTTTGATTTAGACATTTAACCAAATATCTTAATGCAGAGAGAGGATTCCCAGGTTACAGCCCTAATGAAGGTAGTGTGGTTTTAATGGAGGATAATTGAACACATTGATGTGTCTTGGGGAGAAGTTAGTACATAGGTAGGCTGACTTGACTCTCTCTCTCCCTTGCCTACAATGATAGCTTGAATTTTGAGGGTACTTAAAGTGCAGCAACTTAATTCTGTCTAAACCCTGGTTGGAGAGATCTGAGTGCAAGTCCTTGACATTCACAGCTGATTGGCAATGACTTTTGCATTCAGAGTCTGTTTGTCTTTGCCTGTTCCTTTT
>VXBX01000768.1:611686-626400 GCA_013400415.1 Scytalopus superciliaris | reverse complement strand
TTTCAATGTAAATATCTGGAAATGCTGCAGTAATTGCTGCATGCAGCTTTATAACTTTTCATTGTAGTTCCTTGATTGTCTCCAGACCCAAAATTAATATTACACTCATGATCTGCAGTAATGCTGGTCATGAGACAAGGTAATTCAGACAGGGCACAGACCTAGTGTTTTCTTCCAAGGATCCATATGTAATACTCAAACTCATTTTCCTTTTCTTTGTAGACACACAGTTATTTTCCTCTTGATATCAAATACACAGTACTTCTAAATTAATTTGAAATGATAAAATAAGGAACCAGGAGAACTTCTCTTATCTGTTATATAAATATATTGCAGAGAATTGTAACTTTTTTCATTTGTTATTAATCACAGAGAGGAACCAGTAGCAAATTTACAGTTCGTCCAGGAGATGTCTCTCTCTTCCTAAAATATGCCAAAGCCGTTTGTGTTTGAAGGGATCTCTCTCGCATCCCAGCTGTTGGCTCCCCTGGCCGGCAGTTGTGACCTCGCAGAGAGCAGTGCGCAGTCCGACCGCTGCGTATGCTCTGCTCTGCTCCGGGGTTTGGCTGCTGTTTGCAGTGCAAATGCCTCATTTCTAGGTCAATGTTTTTAATAACCATGGGAGCTGAACAAACATTTGTGCTGCAGTCTTGTTTTTTCTCATGCACTTCAAACTTATGCAGTAAGCTAACTTGCTCTGTTTCTACAACCACGTAATTTGTTGTACAGTTCTGTCGCTGTGACCAAAGAACACACAGGGATGTGAGTGGATTTTAGGGACACTGGATTTTAGCTCACTAAAAGCCAGAATATGTGCTGTTGTTCTGCTAACAACATAAAGAATATAGTACAAACAGGAAATATTCCAATATTCTCATTGAAATGCATCACAAAGACATTTAATTCACATACATACATATTTTCGGTTCTATTGCACAGAACATGCAGAATATCAGATAGTCCTGTAACAATTAATAAATATTAGTTTTGAAAAGACAGAATAAAAGAATTGATGCTTTCAGAAATTGCCTTTTTTTAGCAATATATAGAGTAGTCAAAACATTTGCAGTCCTACGTTCTTGGATCTCCTGTTTTTTATTCTCATCATTGTAGTGGCTTTACACTGTACTTTATTATATCAAATGAAACCAACTTCTTTTTACTGGGGCAGAAAAAATTGACAGCCTGGTTAGCCCAATGATTTTGTTAACCTGTATTTTTTCACGAGTTTCACTGCTTTACTGATGATCTTCACTGGGAATTACAGGAATTGTGACAGCATTTTTTTTCTCATGGGGGAAATAATGAAATATATACAAAATTTTAGTCGGGTGAACAGGTCATGGAACTTTCAGATCCTTCCGAGGAAAAGAATTGGATTTATATGAACTTTTACTGACTACTGTCATTGGAGAATGAAGTACTGGCCTGTGCAGTGGTTCTGGGTGAATCTGTGTACTTGGGGACTGGTTGTCTGGCCAGTTTTGTGAAGATAAAGGAGGCAGGACAGGAGATGCATTAGTGGAGTTACTGTGCTTCTGGAAAGAAACAAACAGCTGAGCATACACATTTTCCCCAAAACTCCTCAAGAATAGAAAAGGGGCAGCAAGATGCCCACAGCAAAAAAAAGTGAGGACAAAGAAGCAAGGCCGAGCCTTTGTTAAAAAAACCCAGGTTATCCACACTCCAGTATGGATTTAGTTTAGAGGGACTTCTAGGTTTCATTTGAAGTCTCTGGGGACAGGAGATGTCCTGTGGCAAGAAACAATACTTATGCTGGCAAGAGTGACAGGGCTCAGGGGTAAGAAAAGAGAAGTTTCACCTAGGCTTTCTATATTCAAGGCATCAAGACCAAATTCTGTTCACTTTTGTTTTTCTTCATTACATGATTCTCCTCAGGGACTGAGAAGTTCTTTAAAGACTGAGTTAAACTTAACTAAAAAAGGAGCTGCTTACAAATTTCAGAGGTTGGCTTTCAGGGTGTTTGCATATTAGAGAAAAAGATACATTTTCCCCACACTTTTAAGGAACTGTTTTTAATTCTAACAGCAAAAAACTACTGCTTTGTCTTTAAAATTACACCAGGCAGTGAAGGTATTACATGGTAATTAAGGAGACCTGTTGAATATCACTTTTCTTGGACACCGGCTATAAGAGAAGAGTGTCCTGTGTGCTGTGGAAATGTTCGTATTACTCAGCTGGCTGACATGGAAGCCCTTATTGTCGGTGGTTTTGGTTTTGTGTTGTTTTGCAGCTGCATTCCCCCTCAGAAGACATGTGGGTGTTTCTGCTGACTCAGTCCTAGCCAGAGTCCCCTGAATGTGCTGGATCCACCTGATTCTTGGAGAGCCTGGAAATCATTTTCAGCTGAGTGTATTTTATTTTGAGGTATAGTCAAGTGGTGCAGCCAGATGGAGCAGTTGGTTGTCCTGGAGAAAACAAAATGTTAAAGTGGAACTTTAAATAAAAATAAATAAAATAATAAAAAAATAAAAGAGGGAGGAAACTAGGAAAGGAGGGGAGAAGTCTACTTTGTAACATCCCTAGCAAAGCAAGAACTTTATCCCAAATGTCAGAGTGATGTGAACAGCTGGAAGGACTGGATTGCTGGATTAAAAGCTTGAACTTTTAGGTGGAGTTTTGGGGGTCGAAGAAATATTTCTGTATGCCACTCCCCCTGTCAGCAGTCAGCCAAACCCACTTGCCTTTCTGGTGGGAGTGCCTGGAAAACTTCACATTATCCTTTTCTAAACTGTTCCTGCTCTTCTGACAATGCACTCAAGCCACAATGCCATTAATATGTTAAGCAGCTTCTTGGATTTGATGGCCAGGAGGGCCCACAAGGACCAGTGAGGACAGTTACTGTCCAGGCCCATTCTGAATGAATCCTCCTTTGAATTATTGCCTGCCCTTCACAAATACCCCTAGATTTAAAACAGTCACGTATGGGGAGCATTCTCCAGTAACCTTGTTGTGTTGTACCAGGTGTTAGTTATCCTTGCTGTTAAAATATGTGTATTCTATTTGATAACTTGACTGTTTCAAGTAATTTCCAAACTGCCACAAATAGATGCTTTCATTTTTGCTGCAGAGCTGAAGGAAAGAGTCAACTTTAAAAAGTGGCCACATTTTCATACCTCCATGTGAACTTCTCCGCTTGGACATTAGCACTTTCATTCAGCCTCCTTCAGGCAAAGAACTCGATGGAGATGGGGATGGACCTGCATCCTGAGGTGTGCTGTGACACCTGAGTGACATGGACTAGTGCAATGTCACGCCTAAATATCCCAAACAAGCCTGGATCACCTACCAGCCTATTTTTCAGGAGAAATATTATTCTACTAACACAGCGTTGCCTCCACCTAAGCCTATAGATTTTCCTCCAGGTAAGCTGAGCTTACAGCCCGCTGCCCTTCTAGCTGGGCCATCAGGGTGACCTGGGCAGGAAGCAGCGTAAAGGAATACCTGGGGTGATGCTCACAGTGCTGCACACAAGCCGGAGTGCAGAGAGTCAGTGTTGCCTTGGACCTTGCCAGAAGGAGCAATCAAGGGAACATCTGGAAAGCAGTAGGAACTGAGGAACAATAGGATCCGTTCTAGGACACATCACACTGCTTACAGGGACAGCATTCAGATAGTCTCCAAAATAGACATCTTTTCAGGTCTGCAGAGCCTGCCTAAGTGAATAGTAGTGTTTTGAGGTGGTTTTTCTTTTAAATGTGTTTTTTTTTTCCCTTGTGTAACTGAATTTTGAACTCATTGTAAATATGTTTACTAAAGCCTGTCTTCTAAAAAGAATAACTTATCTGTATTAAACTTCCTGCAGTGCTTAGCCAATGGCTCTAATTTGGCTACACGTATTTGCAGACACTCTTAATGTTTATTTTACAGAGCTATATGTTCGCAGATCCTATTTTATTGTCTAATAGCACTGGATCTTATCCATCCCTCTCGTCATCTCATTTTTTCCCTGAGAAACTCACTATATGAATTCCAAATGCCTAATTTCATCCTGATGTAGTTCTTGCAAGGCTTCTGCTTGCAGAACAATGGGAGAGTGAGTAAAATTTCACTATGATTCCTGAATGTTTGCATTAGTGACTTCTGTAGTTTTTTCTCAAGTTTATACCAGCCTGGATAACAAGCCTTTGCATACTTCCTATGCTGTGTAGAGACCTAGACATGTGATCAAGTTACCATGATCTAAACAAGTTACTACAGGTCAGCTGAGAAGTATAATTCCTGCATATGTAGCACAAGTTATATGACTTAGATAGCACTCTTTCCCTAAATGCAAGGTTTTACCCAGCTATTTTGTATATGACAAGCTTGAACATGCAGATCTAAGTGGTTTCCACTGGTATAATTAGCAATGACTTCTAAATCACGGCAAGTGGGGAACATATTTGAGCTTCATCTTTGTGTAAATAAAAATTATCTCGGTTTCTGCAATGGACCCAGGAAAATGGTCCTTCAGTTACCACAGTATCTGGCTACAGGGTTTTAAAATGACATGAAGGTGCCTTTAGACCAAAGGTTTGCTGTAGCTGTTTCATGTGCTGTTTTGCAGCCTGCTGTGCAGGTGCCGTGTTCTGATAAATATGGTGCTGACTGCAGTGGTGGGGTTTTCTTTTACCTGTTTGCCTTAACCTGGCTAGAGCAGTGGAAACTCTGCAGGAGAAAGGGCAATCTTCTGGGCCAAATGGATTGTGAGTAGGACAACAAGAGGATTGTGTGACTTATTTAAGCCAAAAGAACACTGAAAAATGATGGAGCACAGAGGAAGAGTGAGGAAAGGATCCACCATGCAGGGACAAAATGAACAAGAGAGGTTGGCTTCCACATCCTTTATTTAACAACTTATCTAGAACTTCTGAGCCTTACCAACTTAAATTTTCTTTGTACTAGCAATACCTCATACTAAAGACTGGAAATATTTGAGTCTTCAGTGAGTTCATCTCATACCCTTTTCTTCAGCAACATTCATTTATAATGCAGATATCCATCTGTGCTCTCACTTAAATAACACTGCATTGCAAACAGAGGGAACTTTTGGCACAGGACCTTGACCTGTATTTAGAAGGAAGGTAAGAGCTGGTAGAGTGACTGATGAGCTCCTTAAAGTTTATAATTTGGCTCCTGAGAGCTGTTAATTTTCTGCTTTTCCTGCAGTGAAGAAGTGTGATAGCTGAGAAAAGGACTTCAACGATACACACTCAGGCACTTTCCAGGCCAGCACTTCCAAACCTTCACTTACAATAAACAGTGATTGAGCAGGAAAGTGTGGAAAGTGCCTTTGAAGAGGAGATGCATACCCCTGGGCTGGATAAATAGGAAGATGAGGCCTATGTAGGGACATCTGGCCACCAGGACATGAGTGATGCTTTGAGTTGCACCATAAGCAGGGTTGCCTGTGCTTCAAGATCATTGCTGTCCTGTCATCCTCTATTATGATGGCCAGAACAACAATACCAACACTCTGGACTGGAAGTGACCATCAGTGACAGGAAGACCTAGTGCACAAAGTGAAAGAGGCCCTCCTTTGCCTCCTTCTACATTCATAATAAAATCTGACTGTATTAAATAATCATATGATTTCTGGTTTAACATCAGTAAGGGGGTGAAGGTAGAGCCTACATCAGCTCCCCTACCTACTGTCTCCCACTGTTTAGATTGCTGCTTTATCATTGTCAGATGTCTCATTTTCCCCATACTTAGTGTTGATTTTTCCATCAGGCCATTCCTTATTTGAGCACACCAGTTTGATACCCCTGTCAGCTAGCTGACAGAAACAGTTAGGTCAATATGAAACTGTTGTAAAGTCACAGAGGGTCACATCGTGTGTCTCATGTGTAGAAAAAGAAATCCGCTTTCCTTGTTTCTCTAGTAATACAAAATTGCTATTTCTTCAGAGCAATAGCTAATTTCTATGACCAGCTGTAAACAATTACTAAGCTGCCTGCCATGATGATTTATAGCTTAGTTATAAAAGGGTGTACTTCTGCCAGGCTGCTTGCTAAGCCCAGAGGAAGACCCTGAGTTAATGGTGATGACGCTATTTTATCACCTGCTGTGAACTAATTCTAGGAACTAGTCAGAATTTTCTGAGGAAATTGGTTTGCAATGTGAAATCAATAAAGCCAATACTCTTTTCCTTTCTTTTTCCCCTCTGTGTGTGGGAATAGATCAATATGTAGATGTGATTTTGGGAGAAAAGGTGTTTGTTTTCAGGATGAAGTTTCTGGTCCTAACCAGAGATGACAGTAACATAAGGACAATAGATCATTGAAGATAGCGCCCTTGGGGAAAATATGAGAAATTGAAGAAAGTTCATGTTTTTAATTTGCTGCTAATTTAAATATAATCTGAATTCCTTTGTAACCTGCTATTTGGGCAGATATTTGTGTTTTCTTTAAATGCTGTGGAAGATTCTGGTTTTATCACATTACAGAATACGTAAAATGTTAATTAAAAATTCAACTAGTTTTTCAAGGTGGGAAAATTACATCCTACAGAAATGTAAAAAAGAAAAATCAGATGACTCTTTTCTTAGATTTTATTTTGGCTTAGTACTAGGTATCTTTCAAGGGTTAAAATTCAATGGTAAACAAATTGTGGCATGTTAGCAGTTATTCTAAAGCTTCTTTTTAAGCTACATGTATCAAGCACCCTGAAGTTTTTGTTTGTTTGCAACAGTTATTTTGTGTGATCATCTGTTATTAATTACAGTATTGTTGGTCAACTGGCTGTTCCAGTGATCAGTGGTATTGTTACAAAAGTATGTACACTCCCTTAGTACGTGGGTGGTGGTGGCAGTTGTGTTGATATCATTGCTGTCTTTTTCATGGGACAAAGCTTAAGGTCTGTTTTGGTTCCTGCATTTCTACCCGTCCTTTTTACTTTTCTTTTTGAAGTGTTTGCAACTTTACACCGATACAGGAATGGATCTTCTGGAGTTATATGGATTTTCACCTTCTATAATCGATGCACAGTGCTCAGGAAGATACGATAGATATATTATCTAGAGATGTCAGAAAAAGGTTATGTAACATCTTATTAATTAACAGTTTTATTTTTGTGTGATTACCCTCTAAAACATAAAATAACACAATGAGAAACAGATTTTAAATTTGACACAGAGAGAAAAATCAATCCTGCAATTTTTATATCAGATGGTCAATAAAGGTTTAGTGAACCTCATTTCAGAAGGAATTCAGCCATTGCTGTGGTATTTCTGTGCTACTTTATCATGTTTGTATACTGTGTTTTCATATACTTCATATACTTTTCATACTTGTGCTTTAAAACTTAGCATTAGAGAACTTGTGGGTTGTATTTCTGTTTTGTTTGGTTTTGGTTTTGTTGGTTTTTTTTTCTTTTTTGCTTTTCTTTTTTTTTTTTTTTTTTTTTTTAATCACACTAGCATTTAAAAGTTGGTGATTTCTTATGCTGGACAGTTTAACATGAGACTGGAACCACTGCTACCAATGAGAGCTGCAGGACAACAGACACACAGCTATTAACTGTGAAAATACTGCTGTAATTAACAAAAGACATTTCTGGGAAACCTTTATGCTCTTCAGACTCTCAGGGCTAATGGGAGCATTGCAGAAGGATAGATTTTTGGACACAGAGCCTTTGATATTGCTGCAAAGATGAGTGCAGTGAACCTAATCCTCCCATACACAGACAACTTCACAAAATAATTCCTTTTACCGTATTGCTTTACAAATAAATTCCACAAGCAAACTGGCTCTTACTGCATTAGTTTAGTCAAAATACTGCTTTGGACAACCATGTCCTATACAATAGAGGCCATGAATTAATACATACCTAACCTGAGTAACAACCCATAGTGAGCCTAATGTTTACAACAAACACCTTTGGTATGTTCCCGCTAAAGCTGCCAAAGAAATTCAGGATTACTCATTAATTTTTACACTTGATGCATTACCCTTTGTCAGTTAGAATAATGCAGTGATGTAAACCAGCATAATGTTAATTGGATTTTGGCCAAGAAGTTTTCTGTTGGACTTTTCATTGAATCGTGATAGAACTGGGTGAAACTTGCTCAGTAGTCCTGTACCTTTTCATTCAGGATGAAAACAGATAGTAGATAAACACCTTCATCAAATATCAATAAAAGCAATAATCAACTTTGTCCAAATCATATAAGTAGAGCTAAAATTTCAGTTTCAGGCTATGCATATCTTTCTATGGCTATTGTGATTTTTAGGGTTAGCAAGTTGATTGGGTGGTGCCCTTTGTGTGCCTAAAAAAGAATTAAGAGTAGAAATTCCTAAAGGTGCACTAAAAGAAAAAGATATCTGATACTTCTTGCCATGTTGCAGAGATGTCTTGTAGAGCCTGGCTGTGCAAAGTAGAAGGCCAGGGAAAGCAGCCCTTCCTGTGAATTAGTGGACCTGCCACAATGAGAGTGGGCACAGCCAGAAGGATTGTTACACATACATCACCCATGGACAAAATATTTGCTGAACTCGTTTACTGGGATCTTTGCACAGGGTAACCCTCACCCAAGAAGTCAAATCTGTTCAACAGGAAGGTCAGTCACTGCCTAGATGATGATGGGAGTCGCTGCTAGGAGGGTCCTTGCAAGGTAATCTTCAGCTAGATGGGGTGAGATTCCCTGAACCTCCCTTCTGCTACACTCATGTGACCATGCAGGGCTGTGGTCCTACACAGAATCATAGAATATCCTGAGTTGGAAGGTACCCACAAGGATCATTGAAGTCCAACTCCTGGCCCAGCACAGGACCCTTCCCAGGAGTCACACCATGTACCTGAGATTATCATCCAAATGCTTCTCAAACTCTGTCAGGCTTGGTGCTGTGACCACTTACCTGGGCAGTCTGTTCCAGTGCTCAACCACCCTCTGGGGGAAGAAAATTTTTCTAACATTTAACATAAACCACCCCTGGCACAGTTTCATGTTGTTCCCTATGGTCCTATTGCTGGTCACCAGAGAGCAGAGTTTGGTGCATTCCCTTCCACTTTCCCTCATGATGAAGGTTGTAGGTTGCTATGAGGTCTATGTGACCACACCATTACAAGCATGACCCAGCACTACAGATTATAGTAAAGTCCTTAAAAATACTGTCTTGGCTATGTACAAATGGCTGCCCTACATGACCCTTTCTTCATCCACCGGAGTTTCTACTGATTATTAACAAATATCTGTGTACATTTTTGTGAATTCTACAACAGAAGCTGCCTGGAGGAGTCCTCAACCTGGCCAGAATCTCCATCCTAGATGCTAACACTAAATCCCTGGGACTATGCAAAATTCCCACCTGGACACCTCCTGCAGAACTTAGGCAAAGGCTTTGCTATGAGGCTGGCAGAGAGCTCGACCGTGATTTCTTGATTCAGTCCCCTGTGTCACCTCTGCAGAGACTAGTTCTGGGACCACCCAGGGAACTAATGCCTGAGTGTGCATCCTGATACCAGCTGCAGCACAGCTGTGACTACAGGAAAAACTTGAATTTCATCCTTAACTCATAAATTAAAATCAATAGTTCTTGCCACAAAGTGCAAAACAAAACCCAAAGCAATAAACCTGTTTTGAAAAGGCTGATGGTCTACTTCTGCAGATGTAAAAGATGGACCATATATTTTTCCTGGATTCAAAATGGGGAGCAATGTTACTTCCTTTCGGCAGCTGTTTGGCCATTTGAAAAGTGTTTCCTGTGCTGAATGTGCACAGAATAATATGGTTCTTCATTGACGTGCACTGAAAATGAGAAATACTCTACTCTCTAGTAAAGTGTTTTGCACTTGCAGTCCTGATTCTTGTTTGTACTAAGGCTCTTTTGTGTGAGCCTGAAAATATACTGAGCACTTGAAGCAAGTGCTCATTTTGCTGAAGATCTCCTTTGCTGAAGAGCTGTGAGTTTAAGGGAGGCTCAGTCACTAGAAGAAATCTAAGCTAGCTCAGTGTCTTCAGAGTTCTTGTTTTCCCTTGTTCATAGATCAGGACATGTTCCTGTTCTGGGCAGGAGAAGACAGCTCCCCAGTGTCCTCACTTATGTGTGCTGTGTTGAAAGCAGAAAAAGTAAATGGAACAGCTGGTACATTAAATTCATGCCTTCTAAATCACTTCACTGTGGTGATAACAACACTATCAATATCCTCTTTCACTTGTCTGCTACATAGTCTTTTTTGTTTGAGCATTCACAGGTCCCTTTATGTCACAAGACTTTCCCAACTGAAAGCACCACTGTCCAAGAATTTCAAGTGAAAAGGGACATTTCTATTTTTATTTTAAGATTATGCTTCCGCTGTTGACATGGAATATGTGTGGTAATGGAAGTGTTAAAGGGGACATTTCCATCTCTGAAGTGATTCTGGATAGAAGAAGGAATTGTTATCATGTGCCAAAGGTTTGTGCCTTAGTTTAGGTCATGCAGAATTGGATAGTATTTTGGGTGCAGGGCTAAGTTTTCTTTAGCTTTGGACCATTTATATCCATCTACACTAGTGCTGAAAAGCACATTTCTCTAAAGCATAGCTTTGACCCATCTTTCTGTCCTCCCTACTGTAACTTTTCTATCACATCAAATATAATTTTTCTTTTGTTCTCAGAGTTTTTCTTGGTCTAATCTCTGTCACCTATCTGATTTTCAGTACTGAGACGGTGCCTTCTTTCTCCAATCAGTCCCATTTCATTTAGGTTATTGAAAGAGCCATTGGTCTATTCATCTCCATCTAATCCCATGCCTTCTATTTAGCTCATTAGAAGCTCTCTAGGGAGAAGCTCTTGTTTTCTGTGTTGTCAGTTAATGCAGTTATGTCCTGGGATTCCACTGGGGATCCTAGGCTCTTTGAAAATATAAATTAATAGAATATGAATTAGTAAATACAGTCTTAGAGGGATGGGAAGGAGAGAGGAACTAAAGTAATACTCTAGGGCTTTCCACATTAGCTAGTAGTGGTGTCTAGCAGGACCAAATAAGCAGAGAAACGGTGCTACTTTATGAGGTGTGTACTTCTGCTGGGGTACAAGTTCTAGCCTGGTCCCATAGCCTGCAAACTCATTAGCATCTGGAGCACACCTTCTGGTTTTGTTTCGTTTAGGGATATGATTGTGTGCTCTGCAACTGCTCTGTGATGTGAAACACAAGTGATGTTGGGGGGTATTGGGATGTTCACACCAGAAGTAGTCTCCTGAGCCAAACTACAGTGTCTATGTACCTCATTGACTGAGTATCTCTATTACATTTCATCATTATGACATCAAATTAGCAAAATGCATAAATATTACTCCAAGGTAATTTTTTTTTCTGATCGAGATCTGAATTATAAATTGATGTTCATCAGCCTAGAGCGATTTGTCAGAAGAGACAAGTGATTTCCTTTTATATCTGTGTTTGCACTGACAGGGATAGCTTTGTAGAGTACAGCAAATGGAGCATTATGGAAAAGCTTATAGAATAACACTGGAAGTGGAGATTTAGTTTAAACCTGCAATAGAAGAGATTAAAGTGTGCCAACCAAGAGCACTTTGCATGCAACAGATTTCAAAAATCTGCCTAGTCTTCTTGACTCGTAGGGTATTTTGTAGCAATCTTATTCTTAATTTTTCAAAATTTCACCATACTTCTCACCTGGCATTTTTACATAGACAGCTATGAATGGTAATGAAACTGGAGAGAACAGAGAGCTAAAAAAAGAGATACCTATGTAGGAGTAATAAAGAGCTGTTGCATATTTCTTATTTCATTGTTCCACTTGTGCTTATTTATGGATTAAAAGTTATTCACACTGCCATTTATTTTTGAATATGACATGGTAAGTAAAGCAAAATGCTGCATTCGCCTTGGTACTACCAGACTAGCATATTGACATAATACAATGGAATGATGAGATAAGATACAGAAACATTACCTTCCAAAGTCTGTAATACTGCAGTGAGCTGCAGATTTTGTTTGGTACCTGTACAGTCTTAAACTGGGTTTAAAATGAAAACATTTAAAATCCTTTATTTTCCAGTATTTTGCTATCATTCCTTTTGCTGTTGGTTTTGTTGTTTTTTTCTCAAGTGACTTGATTTCTTTGTTCTGTTACATTTAATAAAATCTGCAAAGCAACTTCAGCCTTAAATATCTGTTTTATATATTTCTTCTTCTAGTTAAAACATCTATTTCCATTCCTTACAAATACTAATTGCACTGAAGTTTGTGTGACTACACATGTGCATGTGTGTGTGTATGTAATATCTTGCTTCCTCTTTCCAAACACCAACTAATTGATTTGACATGCTAAAAGAGAAACTCAGTGCAACCAAGACATTCTGGTATGAAAGACATTTCCAGTCATCTCCGTTCAATAATTACAACCACAGCTCCAAAGATGGCACAGATGCAAATAGAAATGTGTGATCTTGTTCTATCTGGATTTGATTTCTTTGCCCTTTTGCTCATCCTCCCCTTCCTACTGGGATCAATGATGGCTGGGACTGCCACATACAATATAGCTATACAAGCTATATTTTACCCCAGGGATATAACTCCAATTCCCTCTTCCCCTCCTTCAATGGAACTGGCCCTAAGTTTATGCATATAAAAATCTGTGAGTTATATCCAAAATGGAGGTCTGAATGAAATCTCCTAGGAGGGGGATGGGGAATCACGATCCTTATCTTCTAATAGGCCCCATTCTGAGATCATCCTTCTCTTATCTCATTCCAAATTTTATTTTTCCATATGGGAGTACAATAAATTGTTGTTGACTAGTGAATACCCCCACAACTTTTGCAGACCATAAATCACACTACACATCTTGAAATTCCAAAGCATACTCCACCAGTGGAAGATAGTGAGCATCAAGTCTGTACAGATGGAAGGTTTTTAGTACCTCAGATAGTCCAAACATTTGGCCAACTCTGTGTAGTCAACCAGAAACTTTGCAATTACTGCTGACTTTACCTGAAAGACTCTCAGATGGTGTTGAAAATCCAGAAGACACTTGTGACCCTGTCTCCTCATATATGTATTAGTATGCATCATGCTAGAAAGTTTCATCAGTATTTTCTCCTGTCCTTGTGGAACTCAAAGTCAGAGCAGTGAACCACCACCAGCACAGAAGATGATGACCCTGGTGCAGCTGTGAGCATCATTTGGTGTACTTGCCTCAGCAGGCTTCTGTCCATGTAGCTGACCCAGGAGCAGGGAGAGGATGGTTCTGAGGATGACTGTGCATGGCAGTATGTGACACCACAGCTCTACCTCAGTGCATGACCCCTGGGTAGAAGGTATTCATTAGCACAGGGATGCTGCAGTAGGGGTAAGAACACAGTATGAGGGATACAGTAGGAGTCTAGTCTTTGAGTGAACTTCAAGCGTAGGTAAGATGTAACCAAATGATGCAAGAAAGGAGTTTGTAAATTTGCTCACAATTTCCTCCAGAGCTCAAAGGACCAGAAAGCATAAACTTTCTAGGTACAGATGATTTTTTTCCAGTTAGATTTAAAATGTAACTTTCTTACTTTTTTTTTATTATTATTTTCTGCTTACATGTCAAATTCTAACATCTCATGTTGAAACTTGAAATCCATTTGAACCTCTGTAAGCAAATGTACAAGGGCTCTATAGCAGGAGATAGCACTGTTGTGCCTGACAGGAGCTGCCCAGCTGACTTGGCTACTTCAGCAAGGTTGTTTTGAGGGGCTTAATTTTGTCCAGAGAAGGGCAGCAAGCTGGTGAAGGTTCTGGAGCACAAGCCCTAGAAGGAGTACCTGAGGGAGCTGGAGGTATTTACCCTGGAGAAAAGGAGTCTCAGAGGAGACCTTCTCACTCTCTACAACTACTTGAAACGAAGTTGTAGCCAGGAGGGGATTGGTCTCTTCTCCTGAGTAACAAGTGGGAACAGAGGAAATGGCCTCAAGTTTCACCAGGGGAGGTTTAGACTGGATATTAAAAAAAATTTCTTCACTGGAAAGGTTGTCAAACACTGGAACAGGTTGCCCAGGCAGGTGTTGGAGCCACCATCACTGAAGGCATTTAAAAGACGTGTAGATGCGGCACTTACAGACATGGTTTAGTGGTGGACTTGGCATGATTGTTTTAACAGTTATACTTGATGGTGTCCAGGGTCTTTTCCAACTTAAACGATTCTATGATTCTGTAAGAACAAACGCTGAGATCATACTCATGGTTTTCAAGTAAGACATCTTTGTGTCATTGCATTTCAGCGGCCACAACCAGACAAGAGCAGAAAAGTCGTGAATTCCATGATTCTGTCATTTTTCCATAGATGTGTGTTATTTTTTAATACTTCACTATTTATATCAGATTAAGGTTCTCAGTAAGACACAGCTGCTGACTTACCTCCTGTAGTTTTCTAAATGCAGGATATTTTTTTTCTGTAGAATCTAATTCCTAAAAAAAAAAAGAAAACAAATGAAAATAATGAAAAGAAAAAAAAAGAAACTGTGAATTTGCTTTTCATTCCAAGACACGGGTTTACTGTGCTATGTTCTCTGATGTTCACAGTCACTTTGGGCTCTCCTCAATCACTTGGAGCTCTCACAACCACCACTACCTCAAGCTTCGTTGATGGAGCTCTGCAGGTCTATTGGATGTGAGTGTAGGGACTAGAGGAGATCTGTGAGTTTCTGTGGCCCAGGAATTATGTGGGGATAGATGTAGTCTGAATACTGCCACACTATTTTATTTTATTTTATTTTATTTTATTTT
>VXBX01000768.1:590738-611025 GCA_013400415.1 Scytalopus superciliaris | reverse complement strand
ATTTTATTTTATTTTATTTTATTTTATTTTATTTTATTTTATTTTATTTTATTTTATTTTATTTTATCCATTTTTTCCATTGTATTTTGAAAATAAAGAGATCCGTTAGATTTTGATCAGTATAATAGTACTAAAAGACTAAAGGAAAGAGGACCTTACTTCTGTCTGCTCAGATAAGTATAAAGCTGCAAGAGGGTGAAATGAATCCCCTTGATACAATGGGCATGTGAGCTGTGTTAGAAGGTGGAAGGGCTGTGAGTTCATAATCACCATCTTACCCTCTCACAATTGCACTAATGATTGTTAGAGCATTTAAAATTTGGGCAAACTTCCTCAAATATCCTGTTCAAAGCTAGTTCCACACTGAAGAGACAGCCCTGCAAGACAACTTGATGAAAAGAGAGCAACAATTACTTCAACGGACCTGCACAAAACAAAGCTTTCAGGCCTTTGTGGCAATTTCCTATTTTTCTTTCTTCCTTTTTCTGTTTTAAATGGGGCTAATCTACATTTAATTTTGCTTAAAGACACTAAAAAGGTCCTTACTCAGGCCCTGTGCCTGACTGACCAGCTAATACTGTGAGAAAAATTGTTTTCCAAAGAGAAACTGGGCACATGCGTGACTACATAGTGGACTAGCATCCCCCAGTGCATATGGCAGGCTATTTCACATTAAGCAAGTTTATCACTATAACAGGTCTTTGGGGTACAATTAGCAATAACATCTATTTCTGACATTTCCATGTCTTCCAAAACTGTTTTGAAATAAGAAGAATTGGGAGAAGCTTTGTGAGAGGGAAAATGAAATTCCTTAAGCTGGTATTGCTGCTGATTCCCCTCATCAATAAGACCTTGCCAGGAGTCCTCTCTTGGTAACTTATTCTGAGGATTCTCTGAAAATGTTTTTTAAGCTGTTGGTATCTGATGTGAATCTTCAGTTTGTTTTGAACGTCATTGATGAGTGTCACCTTCTGTTTAATTTGCATTCAGTATTTTGGGGTAAATATGCATTCATTCTCTCTAAGTAGGGGAAATCTCCTGGTAACAAAAGCTCCATAAGGTGAAAATCATAGAACAAATATTCACCAAAAGAGAACTGAGGCAGCAGACTTTGTTGCTTGTGGCAGAAGACCATCATGCATGTCCATGTCTGTGCCTAGCTGAAAGTGCTATTCACTGCCTGAAAAGAAAGGAAAAAAGAAAAAAGAAAATATGCCTTTCCTTCCCCTTGGCATGCAATCTTTCAAATGAGTTTTTATTTAAAAATCACAGTTAGTCTTGTGCCTCCTTTGTACTAAAATAAGACCTATTCATCTGTCAAGATTTTATTTCACAGACCTTTTCTGTATAAAAAGAAAAAATAAATGTCTCTGATAAGGAAAAAGAGAACAGCATTAATTTTGTTGTTGGGGCAAATAGGAAGAAAATAAAACAGAGGGAGTAAAATATTACAAAGTCAGGGGAAAAGCTTCCTCCCACCAATATTTTCACTGATTTGCTACCAATACTCTTCCCAATTTTCTTGCAAATTCCTCCTCTGGATGTGAGTGTGTTTGTGTGCCATATTTCACAGCAGAAGTTTCTCAGTGTGTGCATGCCAGTTTGGGTCAGGAGCACAGGTTTGAGGGTTATCTCCTGGTTGTCCCAGGAAACCAAGCTCTGCTCCACATCACAGAGTGGCACAGGAGATGGAGGGTACACCCAGTGAGCCTCAGCTGTTATAGGCAGCCTGGAGCTGATTGGCATGAAAATCCATGAAATATGTGCAGCACCCGTGTCCTTATTTTCAGTTACCCATCACTCTTATAAACATCCTCTGTCCCTTCCAAAACCACCTATCAAACAAGATGCCTTTTATTATCTCTAAGGAATTGCTCATTGCAGGTTACTTCTGAATGAAAGGATTGACAACCCCTGTCATCCTTTGAGAGACAGGAGAAGGAATATGGAAAAGCATTTCTTGCTTTTCTTATGGAAAAGCTTGTAGTCTTATAATTTAGTGTGTATTTAAATATGAAAGTCTAATAACCAACTTTACAGTGCTGTTCCCTGGCTAACTGGAAAGTACAACACAGGGATACGTCACGTTTTTTGATGTTGGTTGTGTCTTTTTTTTTTTTTTTTTATTTTTTTCACCCTTCCTGAGGTAAAGATTACATTAGAAGGGATTTGCTCTTGTTTCAGCAAGCAGAGCCAACTGGCAGTCAGTTTAGTGTTTGTATTGCAGCTGCTTTTTCTCCAGAGCATAGATTTTAGCATTGCGCAAAATGGTATCGTTAGTCCAGATATTTCCTCTGCTTTGCAGATATAAAAGTGGCAGCCTGTGGCAGCAGAGATCTGTAGCAGGTATGTGTTGCTGCAGTAAACACCTGGCTGCTGTAGACTTTAATGTTTCTGGTAGTTTAAAAATGGGAAAAAATATGTCGAGAGGAGAGTATTTTTTCCGCTGTGTAGCATAGAAACAGTGTTTTGCAGCCTTGCCCATTGTGTTCCAAAGGAAATGGACAAAATAAAAACTGAAAAAGAAAACCACAACAAAAGCATTCTGAGCAACCCCGCTCTCTCTGATAAAACTAATCTAGGAGACTTGTACCGTTTCAGCTTCTTTATTTCATAAATGGTTCCACAGAATGGGACTTAAGAATACCTGCATGTCAGTGCATGTTTCAAGACTTCTGCAACCATAGACCAACTCCTGAGAAATGTCCATTCCTGCCTGCATGGATGAATTTACTGTAAAGCAAAAAGTCTGGTTAGTGGTATTGATTACGGTCTAGAACACGGCCCTTTGAACAACACTACCAAAAAGAACCAAAGTAGCAAGGAAGCAGTTTATGGACAACCTTGATAAATGTTAAGATCTTTAAGCTGAGATGACATTCCAAGAGAAGACAGCACAGAGAAGGGGATATATGCTAATGTAATTGTGGTTGTCTATGATGTGACGCAACACTTTGAAATACTTTGGTTTACTTATATTTTTTAAGAGTTTCTGGCTTCAGTCCCAACTTTTCCCAATAGTTAATGATTCTAATAAGAAAATAATTAAGAGTTTTAGCTGATTTGAAGCAATAGAATAAAATCTTTCACCCTGATGAACTCAGTGGGGCCAGAATGCAGTGTCTGTAAACTGGCACAAGTCCATGAAGCCTCACCCAGCTTTGCTGCAGTGTAACAATGAGCCGAATGATGCTTTCAGTTTGCTAACTGACTGGAGTAGATCGTGTATCCATCCAGGGAACATGATGTGCAGAAGTCGCAGCTTGGCTCTGGATGAATACCAGTGCTCTGTGAGTCACAGCTGAATCCCACTTACTTGGGAGCCAAGTGGGCCTGGGAAAAGCCAGGTCAGTTTTGCTTAGTCCAGGTTTCCAAGGTGTTTTTGGAATGTGAAACTTTCTGCTTGTTTTCAACTCTACAACCCTGAGGCCTGTGGCAAGTTGGTGTCTCCTGAATCTTGATCAGCACTTTCAGTGGTTGTGTGCTGGACATATGAGGCAGGCAGTACTACCAGAAGAGTTTCTCAAACACATTCACTTTTATTAATAATTTTTTTTTAAAGTGCTAGAAAAGTTACAGACCCCTTTCCTAGACTCTGCATACCCTGCTCCAATTCTGACCTCATTCTTCCTGTGAGTCTTTCCTTGGAGACCGTCCTGGGCTTGGCGGGTTTACTTTTCTTTTTTCTTTCTCCAGGTTGGTCTTCTGGCATGTGGTCTGGCTGCTCTCTTTTATCAGTTGGATTTCCTTATTGAATTTAACTCTATTTTGCTGAACTTTTTGCCGAACTTTCACACAGCTGAATTTCAGCCACCAGATGGACGCATCCCAACAAATCACGGTCCTCAGAACTGGCCTGGTTTTTCAGTTATTCAAGCCTGATAGGCTCATGTTGCTAATCCACTGTCAGGTGTCCCCCTCTCTTCTGTTCCCCCCTAAGGGAACAGAGAAAAATGTTGTTACTGAGGTCAAGCAATTGCCACAGAAAATAGGGTTCACAATGCAAGTGAGCATGTTCAATTTTGTGCTGAGTTGCTGCACTCTACCATATGCTCTATTTAATGGTAAATGAGTAACAGATACGTATGTATTTCATCTGCAGAATAGCAGAACCTCAGTCTTTTAAATTTAGACATATTTTCAAAGCATATGAGCTTAAGTGTAGAGAATATTGAAGTGGAACAACTGACTCATAGTCCCACTAGCATAACGCAGAGCTGTCCCCACTGAGTGAGGTTTTTCACAACATAAAAAAAGATTTTCTTTCAAGGAAAATGTAGAGATGTCTGAACCATGTCCCTGTATAGTAAAATTTTATCTCTTCAAGCAAAATATACTAGTTCAGATTTATCTATTTATATGAAAAATCAAAACTAACTTGTTATTAAAAATAAAGTAGGACAGTTTGGAATATGATGCATTAGCTGTTACCTGATTAATTTATGATGTGATCTTGCTCTCTCTTTTAACTGATGCTGGTGATTGTAAGATAGTACTTCATCTGGCAATGAACAAAACGTAATGTTACAGTATTCCACACTTCACTTGGGAATAACAAAGCTCTAGTGTAATATTCATTCTATCACCTTCCATAATAGGTGAAGATGTGTTTTGGCACAAGATGCCTCTAGTCACTAAATACCTGGCCCTTAGCCCAGAGAAGTAAAATTTCTGGCCCAACATGTTACACACTGTTTTCTGTGGCTCAATCATAAGAATAATTGCTTGAAACTGCTGCTGCCTGTGCCCAGACAGCTTGGAACTACAAGACATAGCTTAATCATATGTGGGAATCCCAAAGACTGGACCATTGGCAGAATCACTGAAAATATTACCACTTGCTTCTCTAGGCTTTGGATCTTTGCTTGGGTTACCATGGTGACGTCTCATTGTATCAGAAATGGGAGAGCATGCCAGGGGTTGATGTTGAGGCACCTGGTTGTTCACCAGCAGCTTGGATAGTGTGTGTACCCTCAGCAAATCTGTGATGGCCTTCAGGTAAGGGCACTGATGTAAGTGACACATTGGCACAGTAACCCCAGTAAAGCTGGCTGCACCAGCAAAAGCCCCCATGAGGGTCAGTAAGGAAAAACTGCACATCCAGAGGAGCAGCTGTTGTTTGGAAAATGACTGGGCCAGTGACAGATTGAGGAGATGGATGCCTGGTTGAACTTGAGCCACCTCTGCACTCTCATTGCAAAGAGAGATGCTTCATATTGAGATGCATGATGAGAATCTTGGTCGTCAGATCAAGGGAACCTACTGTCTTCTTCTGTTGGGAGGGTAGAGCAGATGTGGAACAAGTAAACCAGGGAGGTTGTGAAGTCTCTTCTAGGGGGTTTTCAATGCTGTATTAGCCGAAGCTACAGTTGACCTCATCTGCTTGGTGATACTCTTGCTGTGGATGGAAAGTTGGACCACAAACTTCAGAGACCTCTTCCAAACAACTTCTATAATTCTGTGATTTTAATCACAGTACTTATAACTGTTGGTATCATAGCACTGGATAATAAAGCACTGAATAACAAGACCAAATAAAAAACTTATTAAACCCCAGAAACAATCAGACCAAATACACAGCCACTGTAAATTCATTCATTCTGCAAACAAATATACCCTCTGGCTGTTGATGAGAAATCTTGAGAAACGCAGTTAAAAGAAGATAAAATGCAAGGTAGAGGAAGAAGTTACATGAGAGAAAGCATTCCAATAAATCAGTTAATTAAGAATGTCAGTATCATCACAGCAAACATTTCTTTCATGACGGTCCCCACATTAGCTTGAACAGCAGGCCTGGAAGTGAAAGTTAGAACACCTTCACCGATTTTCATGCCTTTGTGTATAAAACTCAGTGCATTAATTTGGTATTTAATGCATTTATCTTTCCATAAATCTGCATAATGACATGGAAGGCTTATCCCTTTAGACGCTTAATGTCTCAACCTCACATCTGTCTGAAATAGGCAGGAAACTGCACTGATGACAAAGATGCCTGTAGGGTATCTCACATGGTAAGATAATGGTGCCAGACAGCAAAGGTTTCTTGCCAAAGCCAGCCTGGTATAGCAATCTTCATGCACTTTAAGTCACTTAAGTGAACATGAGCACATTTGCCCTGGCATACCATGCCTGAGCATTGGTCTACAGAGTGAAAATGTGCATGGATAACATGTTCAAAAATGCTCCACAGTCAGATTCTGAAAGAATCTGAATGAAAATGTAAGTGATGGGAATGAAAATGCAAAGCAAAACGTCCAAATTACTGCCTAGTCAGATTTCCAAAAAAACTAAGGAGACTAAGCCCCATTTCCTGTTTCTGAACAGCACTTATGAAGACAGAAACATAATTTCCAAAACGCACTAGTGCACTGGAATGGAGGCCTAGATCCATGAAAGGGCATAGACTTTGGAGAACCCAGCTCCTGGGCACTTCTTACCCTGCTAAAGTCAGTCTTAAACCTGCACAGATTTAATCTTTTGGAAAACCATGATGTGTTTATTGGGATAGAGTAAGAGCAGAAGTGTGACAAGTGGTACAGAACCTTGTGGCCCTCAGGCATGATGGCAGGGAGCTGTGCTAGCATCTTGGCAGGAAAGGCTGAGGTCAGCCAGTGGGTTACTTGGAAAGCTTGTGAGTTATACAGCATTAAGGATTTGCATTGCACCACTGAGTCAGATGTAGACTACGTGAATGGGGTGGCTGTTCAGCTCTCAACAGCGTCACGTATTACAGAAGCAAGTCTGCTATTATGCAGTGCTGGGTGGTGCTAACACCATGGGGATTTCTTGTAGAGTAGGAGAAATTACAGTTCCTTTAGTTTGCTGATAAAATTTCCCACATCTTAGCTGAGTGACCTGACTGCTGGGGTCAAGCAGAAGAAGGGGTGAAGAACCTCCTTACCTCTCTGCATTGTGTTAGGCACTGTCTGGCAGTGTGCACACAGAAAAGGCAGTGCTGTGCTGTTGGCCCCGGGGAAAAGATTAGACTATAAATTCTGACAAAATTCAGACATGAATTTGGTGCCTGGCTTCTCAGCACTGTCGAGAATTAAGCAATTCTGGGTGTGACTGGCAATAGACTGTTTAGTAGTCGGGTAATTTCACTGGGACAAGCATCTAAAATTTTAGGTAATTCCAGAACTGGGGAGCTGCTGAGGAAGGGGAGCAGGAGGCTGAGCATCTAAATATTGCACAGCTATGTCTTAAAGAATAGGACACTGAGGTGTTCTTGTGAATACATCTCTTCAGAGACTCGGAAACTCCTGAGGAGCTCAAGAGTTCTTCAGTTAGAAAACGTTCCTGTCCTGTTGTCAGATTTGTCCTGCCAAAAGGCCATGAATCTGACCCAAGGAGGGGCCAGGGAGTGGAAGGTGGCTAGGGACAATGTGGGAATAAGGCAGTGGTGGGGTACCACAATGACCAGACCCCAGGCAAGAAAGGACAGCAAGGGGCAATTCAGAGCAAGATGTGGGCAGGTGAGGAAGAGTGTGAGGAGCTTTCCTCTGAGCTGAACAGAGCAGTGCAGCTCCTTGGAGAGAGGGCAGAGAGCTGCAAGACCACTGCTCTGCTTTTTAGCAACTGATTCAGCAACAGTATTGACTTCAGCAATTAGTTTTTCACAAGTTTTTCTTCCTTGAGGTTGTCCAAGATACAAAGATGGCACAGCTGAGGCTCTCATTGCACCAGTTTGCGTTCTTTGTAGGTTCTGAACTTTTAAAAAAAAAAAATAAATTCAGTTATGTTTTGCAAATGCTGAATGATTTGGACGCATATGGTTATATCTTTTTTCTCCCTAAATGAATGTTTTCAAATGTGCTTTTTCTGGCAGCTTTTCTATGTGCTGAACAATTGTGCACAAATGATAGTCTTTTACTAAGAACTGAATTAGTATTCAAGCCAACATTATACCCAGATTACTTTCCTCAATTAAACTTATATATTTTCCCTGTCAACTTGCTGTACCTGATTCTGTTATTTTTTAAAAAGGAAGTTTGAGTAAAGTCCATTTGTTCACCACAAATCATCTAAAACTGCCAGCCTTAAATAGGTGGTAACTGAGAAATATCACCAAAACAAATTACATCACCTCCTCTGAATTGTTGACAGAGCTTTGAAATTCTTCCTTTCTCCAAGTGAGGTTCAAGGAAAGTGCATGCCAGTCCACGTTCATTGTGAAGCAAACTTTGTGTGCTGGATATTCCCTCCCCAATCCTGTATGGATACAATTTGTGTGCAGATCTGCATGGTACAAAAATTTCAGCCTATTTTAGATCCTTCATCACTGAAGGGAGTGATTGCTTTGTGAACCAGTAAAGAAAAGGTTGGTACTCTGGGAAATGTCTCCAATCTTGCAGAAACTAAACAGATTATACCAGCTTCTCCAGCTGATTCTGGACCTGCAGTTCTCAGAAACCCTTTCTTTATCAATGGACTAAATTGCAGTTGCAAGGCCAGGGAGACAAAGATCAACTTCATGGTCATGGATAGAAGATGTCCCATAGTTTGTTTATTCTGTTTCTTAGAGAAAAAAATGTGCAAATACCCAAATTTCAAGAGAACCTCTGGTGCTTTATGACAAGCAGGAATGGTCTGTGCCATTACAGCCATTGGTTTTCTGGGCTTTGCAGTAGGAGAAATTCTGAGCCTCCCTAATCACCAAATTAATGTGATGGTATTTTACATACTGTACCTGTGTGCATTGGATATCCACTGATCTGTGTTTATATGAAAATATCTCAGGATAATATAATGTTACATGAGCATAAACATCATCTGATTGGAATATTTGGCTATGTGGGTAACATTATGATCTGTAACATATGAGGAGAATCTATTACTTTTCTTTTGGTTTCTTGAATGTAAAATTCCTTACTACTTTTTCTTTGCACTATTACTCCTGAAGAACAGTTACAATGAAATAATTAATTAAAAATTACATTCATAAGAACATAACACCTGTTCATCATTTAATATAACAAAAAGCAGTCAAAAATAATTAAATAAAAGAGAAAGGAAGAACAATTATATAAAATAAGTAAATTAAGAAACATCAGATATAACAGAATTAAATAATAGCTATTATGTAGCAATTTGAATTGAAGGTCTGTTTTTTGGGTGATTTCTATCTCGGTAGTACTCATCCTCTCTGAATTCTGAGTCCTGCTTATCTCAAGCTGTGTGGCAGGTCTTTCCATTAATTTTCAGTTTCATGATTCCACAACCACTTTAGCAAGCGGGTTAGGACAGTCAAACCCAAAGCTAAGTTTTAAAAGATGCAGAATGATCTTATAAGTGTCTACAAGCAATGGGAATGTCAAAGCAAAGTAATCCACATTTAGAAAATACCACTGATGTTCAAACACAGAATCATTAAATATTACTTGGTAAAGAAGTTGAAAAGGCATTGTTGATTATTTTCTTAAAGCATAAGCAATTATAAAGGCAAATAGACTTCAAAAGATTTTAAGAATGGATGGCAAAAGAACTGAAATTGTTGTGCCATTCTGCAAGTCTCTAACAGCTCAGAATTAGGGATTCAGAGCATGGTTGTAATTATTCTGTCCCCAGGAAAGACATAGATGTTGAAGAGGTACTAAGAAAAGTAGCAACAGACATACAGACTGTTGTCCAACCTGGGAGAATTGAAATAGGCAATTAAGCTGAAATCTTTAGATTAAAAAAGTGATAATGCATGTGGTTTCCATCAAAGTCCTTAAAAGTTCTGAATTTTAGGCAGAAATTGAGTATGGCAAAATATTCACTGCTTTTGTAGTATAACAACTTATTCACTAACTTCTTGTTGAGGACTTACTTGGTTTCTCATTGAAGTCATTGCAGTATTTATTACATGAGAAAAAAGAAAAAAACCTACACAATTAGTTAAAATGGTTTAGAGTTGAAGGTCTTTTCAATATCTGACAAAAATTATTCCAGGTAAATAAAAGGAAGATGACATTAACAATTATATATAAAGTACATAAGGGAAAAAAAAAAAAGGTTAGGTGTGAAAGAGGTGTAAAAGTAAGACCTTCTGGGAGCTTGGAGGATTCACCCTAGCACCAGGTTTAGAACAGCTACAGAAGATTAAGTGAGTCTTGAAATTGATAGCTTCAGACCTCATGGAGTGCAAACACATAGTGAAAAATAATAGTTACGAGAGGACTCCCTCTGTCTGGCTGCTGAAAAGAGGGAGCAGAGGAAGTGCTGATGATTCAATTGGTGTAACTGAACAATCACATGTGAAAAAGCCTAGAATTTGGTGGAGAAAAAAGCCTGAAAAGTTGAGATCAACACTGGAGACAACATCCAGGTAAAAGTCTTACAAACCTCAGTAAAGTCTTTCTTGTTATCTTCCTTAAGAGATCTAAACCACAGATTGTGTTTCTATTTGTGGGGCAAGGTGATCTGTGGAGACACAGAGATGCTGCAGAAGATACTTTGCAGATGTCATCAAGTCTCAGAAGCTGAGAAAAACATTTATATTTTGTTGTAAGCTTCTGAGAGGGATTCACTTCCTACTGAAAATTTGATGTTTTATTGTGCAAAACTGAAGCTTTCATGCAAATGTTTTAAATATAGTTTTTATTTTCACTGTTAAAATCTGTTGCCCCAAGTTGTTTGATATCAGTAGGAATTTCCTTATTATTAAAAGATAAGCATTAAACAAGCACTGTACACATCTAAATACCTATACCCACTTTTTAGAGTGCACTTTTTGCTTTTTTTTTTTGGAGTACTCTGAAGTCCCTTATCTCCTGAGTGCCTGTAAGTTCCTTCATTTCCTTCTCTGGGGCTGACCTTGCAAGTCCTCCATCAAGATCAAGATCTCTGCCAGTGTTTACAGCTCTCTGTTGTCTAATCGGTCAAGTAGGATGTCCTTCACTGAAGTGTTCCCAGGAAGGGGATGCATTCCTTGTGCTGGGCAGCAAACAGGAAAGCTCTCATGTATACATGGAAACATACCCACAGGCCACAGTGTTGGGAGGGGGGGTCATAAATTCCACTGATGTCTCTTTTTGGGTTAGAGACCTGACTAATGCATACTGGTGGTAAAAGGAATTACTGTAGCAAGGTGTTCAACCATACCTGGATGGTTTCAGGTAGCACTCTACCTGACTGCCTGTCCACTTGCTCTTGCAAAGCCTGTCCTGTGACGGGGGAAAAAGACCCTGACAAACTGAGAATCAAAGCAGTCCCACCAACAAGACTTTCCATGCCCTGCCATGCTGTAGCAACTTTACTAACAGCACTAGAGCAGAGGTGGTCCCCAGTACGTGTCCCCGTAGGGCCAACTGACCAGGCTCACCATTGTGCTCCACGACTTCCGCACCGGAACTCACATTTATCCACTGGATGCAAAGGCAGAGTAAATTGCCATGTGGATATATGCTAAACCTGCATCACACTGCCTTACACAAGTCACATAGTAGAGTGAAAAGTTGCATGTCTGTTTTCATGCAGTTATTGCCCTCTAGCAGAGCACACCTTGGCAGGAACCTCTGCAGCTCTGTGTAGCTGTGAAGCTGAAATTGCAGACATTGCCCATGGACAGGTACCTTTTTTGCTCCTCAGGCTCAGTTGCAGCCTCTGCTCTCACAGCAATGCTGGCTGGCATAGCCTGCAGGGCATAGGCAGTGGAGGGGGAATGCCCCCACTCTGGCCACCCTCTGCAAAGGTGCCAGAGCTTGTTTGGCCCGTGCCTTGTGGTTTTTTAAGTGCTGCATTTTCAAAGGTATCCAGCATGGGGTTTTTTTCCGCTCTTTTCACAGCAAAGAGGTATAACTGGGTATTTGTAACTATCTATGGCATTTTGAAATCTCACCTACAACATTTGCACTCAATTGCCTACTGGCAAGTTCCTTTCCATTTGACATCCATTCTGCTGTGCTACTTTGGGATGAACAACAACACAAGAAAAGCTTATTATAGTTGGCACTGGGCAAGGGGAAACCAATGTCGTTATAGATAACAGGTCTAATTCTGTTATCTTTGATGAGGAAGGATTTTTTATTGCAATTGACTTATTTTTCCTAAAATAATTTAGTATAAACTTATGGGACAGATCTTACAGTCCTACTGTAAACAGTGAAAACTCCATTTAAACCAGTCTGCTTGTACTGCATCTAAATGAGCTCTTCTGCCTGGAATTCAGGACAGAGGTTGTTAGCCTGAACCCATGAACACTCATCCAAGAAGATTTTGTTTAAATAAATACAAGATCTGAATTCAGTATGGACCACTCCTTTACTCACTGGCACATGTCAGAATCACAATATTATTTCTTTTCAAGCTCTAAACTCTTCTTGGTTTTGTGTGTACACATGTGGTTTGTTGTTTTTTGTTTTTTTAACTCAAAGAACAATGATATCATGTAATCTTTTCTAATTTGGGCTATTATCAGGTAAAATCTCAATTTCCATCAGGTTCTTGTAGTGTCTGCATCAGGAAAAATTATCAAAAACATTGTCTTAATGTCCTCCTACTTGAATTTTTAAAAACTGTGTAACTTTTATCTATTTAATTGATATTGTTAACTAACAGCAACCCTTGTTTGACAAGCATGACCATGACTTATCAGCAATGTGAAGTTGTAGTTGTTTTGGATGGGAGACTGCTCCAAGATTAAATATGTACCCAAAAAGACCACATAAGACTGGCCGAATATGATGTTGACTGTTGTCTTTCCTCTCTATTTTTCTCCTTTCTTTTGCCAAAACTCCTGGTAACAAGCATGGAGACCTGGAGCTAGGAGGGACCTCTGAGCTGTTGCATCCAATTCACTGTGTGCCATACAAACACTGTGACATAATCATGTTGTGTACCACAGGTGAGAGACGAAATTTGAAACAGCAGTTTTGACTGACAACTGGCCTGGTTCTGGCCTGTACTGGTGTAAGTTAGTAATAGTTTCATGGAGTCAGGTGGAGTTACTCCAGTATGACACCAGTTTAAGTGAGAAAAGCAAATTCTGAAAGGGATTTTCCTTCCCTCTTTCTCCTCAGAATTAATGTTTTAACCCTTAATGATGATTACACAAGAGAGAACACTCCCTCCAAGCACTCCAAACTGAAGCAAACCCCTCAGGAGTCCAGCAGGACATTTCCCTCATGCTCCTACAGCCTGCCTCTGTCTGAGGTGCTCCAAACACTCAGCCACACTCAGTGGCTTTTGTGGTTATTTGAGTCAGCTGCTTTTTCACTGTGTTCCCTGCTGGGAACACACACACTGTCTGAACAAATGCTGCATGGGGCAGTCTGGTGAGCAGGAGGGGAGGACTCCTGCTGCTCCTGGTACCTGCTGGAGAATACTCCAAAGTGCTGGATATGATGCCTAGTGACCACCTTCCATGTGCGTTCTCATCTTTGCTGATTACTGTAATGTCTGTGTATAAATAGCAGCTCTCCCTTTTTATATCCTTCTCCTGCCTGATTCACTCGATGATGCAGTGTCAGTGACGTTTGACTCACTGCCATGGCGATGTTTCACAAACATTGGATTGTGACATCTGAATGAATCAGGCTGGAGGGGGAGGAAGGGCAAGCCCTGTGAGAGAACTGCACCTGAGCCAGCCTTGGCCTCTCTGCACAGATGAAGGAAATGAGCACAGGGGTGTTGTGACATTCAAAAGTAGCAAGAAAAGAGCAAGCCCGTCAGGAATAATAGCAGAGCACCATGCGTGCGGAGCAAGTCTGCTAGGAAAAACTTCTGTATCAGGGATGTGAGTCAAAAACAGCACTGGGAGGTCTGCTAATAAACTGGGATGACACTCTGGACATGATTTTACTTTTTGTTGTGGGGAAAAAATGAAATGGAAGCTGCAACAGAACTAAGAGCCAGGTTAAGCATAAGTAAAAGCTTACTTCAAGCACAAAGAGAGGGAACTAGAGAAGTCAAAAAGAAAAGAAAAATGTGAAAGGCTAACCTCCAGGCTGAAAGCATTTTTTGTTATTGTGTTGTGAACATAGTTCTGCTCTGAGTCTGATTACACCAATTTTTAGCCATCTATTTGTAATGGGAAAATCTGTAACTGTGTCTGGACGCAGCATATGTGGGAGGGCCTCTGAGTGGGACCCACAGAACATGGTGCACCCCAAAGAGAGACCTGCTGGCTATAGGAAGACAGAGTACAAGGACAAAGATCCTCCTTGCTGGATTTGGAGCACTCTGAATAGCTTGTGCCTCTCCCTGGCTATACCTCTCAGTCCATGGCTTTTTGCTCAAAGCTGCTTATGGAAAGATGCAGAGACCTCACTTTTAATAAAGGATGAAAACATTTGTGATGATAGTGTCCTGACATTCAGTGGTTGGGATATTGAGCTGTGATGAGGGAGACCTTTCTTTGGTGATGGCACACTGATCTCTGTTTCCCACCTCCTGTCAAGGTTGAGCTGAAGGGGGGCATGTTATCCTCCCAGTCTCCAGAGTTTCTTTGCTGGGTGTGATACAACTACCCCTAGAGTCTTTCCACATTTCAATGATATTTGTATATATTACATGAAGCAACCTTTGAATAAATATGTGGTCAGACCTTAATCAGGGATTTCCCCATTTTTAGGGGAGGAATGTCATAAATCACTAGAATAGACTAAACTATTCTTTGTTATCTTTCTGGCTGAGTAAATCAATTCTTTTTATATAAAACTGAGAGATTTGCAAGGAAGATTCACCCTGTCAAATCTTGCTCAGAGGAGTCTGAGTCCAGTGACTGGGGGTCCGTGGTGGACGGGAGCATAATGGTTCACCTCCTTTTTGGCATAGTAGAGAAGTGACTTGGAGGAGGAATGCTCTGGCTCCTGAGCTATGTGTGAGAGCAGAGCTCACTTGCTGCAACATTTCAAAGAAACTCACAGACATGGAGTGTAGGGACCTGGGCTATTTCTTGACTTAGGTCAGAGATGGAGAGAAGAATGTCCAGAATAGAGAGGGGTGAGAATATAGTGCAGGTTTCATGGATTTCGTGTTCAAAAAGTTCCTGTTCACTTTGTAATGAGCATGTGGAATCACAATCAGCCTTAACACAAGTTTTCAGACTGATTTTTCCTCTTGTTACACAGTATACAACAAAAATAATTTGAAGCAATCGCTGCACCATTGTTAATGACCTTTAATAACATGTGATAGCTGGGGAAGGATGCAGAAGGCTTGGAAAAAACATCTACCTTTTTAAAAATGGAACTTAAAAGCAAAATGAAAAATCAAGAGGGAACCTACCAGCCTAACTTCATTTCTTGGAGAAAGCATTTCATAGTTAAACAAGCTGAGAACAACTGAAAAATCTAAAAACCTGATAAATATCAGAGATGAATGTACAAATGCTCATAAAAATAAAATATGAATATACCCTCACTTGTCTACCACCCCAGAGATATTCAGTCACTTCACAGTCTTTTATAAGCAATAGTTAGTCAAACCAGGAGTCCATGTGAGAACAACCCCCAAAATAAAATCTATTAGAGTAAACACTGCATTCAGGGAGGATATTGCCACAGACCAAAGAGGGCTTTCATTTAGATCTCAGGATTTTTAAAAGAGAAGCCCTGTTTCACATATTCCATGTTTCATAATTTCATCTGTTTCCATAGCAAAATATTTTTAATGTAAATGAAGAAGTAGTTTTTGAAAATATCATATATGCATTTTACCTTATATACTTAATTGTGGAAGTTGTTGTTGAATTGTCTACAATTTCCATCTGCTTTCTCTTTATAGATTTTTGCCAGGACAAAGACAGCAAGAATATGATGTGGTTTTTCCCCTTTGGAGCTGGTGTCACACAGCCTCTAGGATCCCATGCAGTACACCCTCCGCACTGCAGCACACTTGATGAAATTATAGCCATACTGTAGAGTATGGGAAAGCATTTGGCATTACGTGTTGTGCTTAATAGCAATCCCAAAATACCACCTGAGATACTCACCTACTCTTGCTGAACTATAAGCAGAGTTCTTTCCCCAGTCTTCAATTATGTAAGGTCCACTGAGTGTCAGGCTAGTCTCCCAAAAATAGGGCAATACTCACTTCAAGTCAGTACATTTTTAGTGTGGTCCATGGAAAGTGTCTCAGCAACTCACCACTTTAAGGTATAAGGTCTGTCTTTTGCTCATATGACTTAGTTTTTCTGAACATTGGGAGTCACTACAGCTAATGCTGTGAATTCCCATCAATGTCTTATGGTCATCCCTGAACACATGTAACAACTTTTTCCTTTAGTTTGAAGCAAACTTAAGTGTTGTGGCCACCATATGCTCTCCTTCAACATGAGATTAAAGAGTGTTATGATCACTGACATGGTCCTGGCATGCATGAAGGTCCTTTTTATTGGATTAAGGTTGATGCAGTCCATAGACATTTATATACTTGCTTCACTACAGGTACCACTGAGATTAATTTGTCATTAATAAAGCTACCTGGGCACAAAGAGCAAACAGACAAATTGGAAACACAGTCCTTAATGGGAAGTGCTTCACATTATAGCATGTGTCACTATGGCAAATGATAGCAGAAGTAAACTCTCACAGGAATGGATGTAAGGAGAACAAACCAGTGCTTTATCAACCAGAGGGGTTTTCCCCTGAAAAATAGTTATGGTCACTGTTTTTCTTACTTGTTGCTAACTAAGCGATAAATTGATTTTCAGTGAGTTTTGTTGTACATACATAGGCTGATGTTTGGTCCTACTGGTCTTGTGTACAGTGTCCCAAGTGGGGCTGGGACTCTGATTCAGACAAGTCAGGACATCCAGACACGATTCAGCTCTTGAAAGGTCACCTCCTATCTCTGTCCTGTAACGTCAAGAGTGGAAAGAGAACCGTGTCATCTTGTAGTCTCTTTGAATGTGATGAAGGCAGCAGAAAAAGATCCTCAAATGTTGCATAACAGGAAAAAGCTGACTTGAAGTGCTTAAGATAGCCTAGCAGAAGTCACGCGGATTTTTTGAAAGACTTAGAGCAGTCCTTCCTGGAAAAGCAGACATTATTCAAGAACACTAATAAAGGTCTTGCTTACACAGAATCATCAAGCTTTGAAGAGAACTGCAAGATCATCCAGTCCAATCATCCACCCAGCACCACCACTGAAACTACTAAACCATTAAACCATATCACCCAGTGCAGATATAGATGCCTCCTGAACACCTCTAGGGATAATGACTCTACCACCTCCTTGGGCAACCTATTCTAGTGCTTGACCACCCTGGTGAAAGAATTTTTCTAATATCTAGTCTGAATCTCCCCTGTCTCAGCTTAAGGCCATTTCCTCTGGTCCTCTCACTGCAGGCACAGCAGAAGAGACCAACCCCCACCTCATTACAGCCTCCTTTCAGGTAGCTGTAGAGAGCGATGAGGTTCCACCCAAGCCTTATCTTCTCTAGACTAAACAAACTTAGCTCCCTCAGTTATTCCTCATAGGATATGTTTTCTAGGCCCTTCTTGAACCCTGTTACCCTTGTCTGGACATGGTCCAGCACCTTGATGCCCTTTTTGAAGTCAGGAGCCCAGAACTGGACACAGCATTTGAGGTGCAGACTCACCAATGCTGAGTACAGCGGTACAGTCACTTCCCTAGTCCTGCTGGCTCTATTTTTCTTGATAGAGGGCAGGATGCCATTGGCCTTCTTGGCCACCTGGGCACATTTCTGGCTCATATTCAGTCAGCTGTCAGCCATCAGCCTCAAGTCCCTTTCTGTCAAACAGCTCTCAAGCCATTCCTCCCCAGCCTCTAGTGCTGCATGGGGCTGCTGCAAACCAAGTACACAGTCTGGAACCTCGTCTTTTTGAACCTCATGCCTTTGTCCTTACCCCACTGATCAAGTCTATTCAGGTCTCTCTATGAAGCTTTCCTACCCTCAAGCAGATCAACACTCCCACCCAACCTGGTGTCAACTATAAATTTACTGAGGTTGTACTCAATCCTTAGTTTGCTGTGGTGACCTAAGGATTCAAATGAAGGTTTGTACAGAGAGCTAGATCTTTCATCACTACATTGGATATAATCAGAAAAGTATTTTTTCCTAAATGCAGGCCCTTCTTCAGATATAAAACACAAGTTGGGTAGAGCATATAAATCTTCTGCATTTGTCTGGTCCTGTCAAAGGGTAATGTGAACTTTATCAATTAGAGCTATGATCTCAGAGTTTGTTTTAACTCATAAAAATTTTACCTTGAAGAAAACATTCTGCTTTCCTGAGATAAGCAGTATTCATTAGGAGAGATGGGGAGAAAAAAACAGATTCTGACCAGGCAGTTGTTGTTAAGGCCATTGCATGGGATAGTATGCAGCAATTTGGTTTGGAAGAATTTCACAAATGTGGGGAAAGCTTCACTGTACCTTGTAGAGTGGCTTTTGTAATAGTCTTTTTTGATAAATTTGTTATGTGATAAAATTTGATTCCAGTGCTTTCAGAAGGCCACCTGTCCCAGGGGAAAATGTGAATGTTTGATCAGTTTTTCAGATCCCCTCTGATTTCTTGTAAGGAAGATGAAGAGCAGTCCAAGCATCACAGCACCATGGTGTTTCTGATCACACTCATGCCTTCTACAAACCCCCATTTCTCTGGCTTGCCTGCTGAACACCAGCATAATCAATAAATTACTGCTAGGTTTGTCAACCCTTTGGGGACTCTCCTTCCCCCAGCTCAAGGCTTGTGCCCTTGTTCAAGCACATCTGGGTTACAGCAACTGGATAATAATCAGGAAGATTCAGACTCCAGATTATTTCTGGGTGCCAGCCAAAACTTCAAAAGATACAGGTATTTGGCCAGATTCTCACTCACATTTATGTCCCTTTATTCTGCTGTTATTTCACTTTATACTGTTGGGTGATGTAAATAGGAATCAGGCCCTTGGCCATTATAAATCTACAGAATACATCAAAACATGGAGAATGGTAACCGGAGGCCTTGGCAATTAGTGTTGAGTCTGTAATCTATTTCTTTGTTCATACATCACAGTCCATGATTCTTCAGATCCTGTTGAAACAACACCTCAGCCAAGCATTTCACTTGACACAAGTTTGTATTTGTGATCCAAAATCCATAAGAAAGCTGCTGAGTTTCAATGTGACTCTTCTGCAGATGCTCTTTAATCTCAATTCTGTTCTTTCTACTTCCAAAAAATCTAAACCTGGAGTATATCCACAGAAGGGATTGCACTTATATGTATTGTGCTTAACTCCCTACTCCTCTGTCCCAAAGCTCTGAATACACAGGTGTGACTTAACACCTGGCATGATTTAAAATTCTTTCTTTAATTACCCTAACCTTGTAAACATTCTATGTGGCATCTTTCCACTCTTTTTAAAATATGGTATCTGTCTTTTCAGTGCCTTCAAAGACACTACAGCCAATGCAATAGTACCGGAAATCCTCTTACTGCAGCTGGAAAAAACAACACTTTTCCAAGTCAGAGAAAAATACATCTTTGGGACACAATGATATCAAATCCAAAGACATTTAAGTACAGAATCACAGAATGGGTAAGGTTGGAAGCGACCACAGTGGGTCATCATAGAACCATAGATTGGCTTAGATTAAAATACGACCTTAAAGATCATCTAGTTCCAACCTTGCTGCAGTGGGCAGGGACATCTTTCGCTAGACTAGGTTAGTCAAAGTCACATCCAACCTGGCCAACACTTCCAGGGATGGGGAACACACAACCTCTTCGGGCAACATATTCCAGTGCCTCACCACCCTCACAGTAAGAATTTCTTCCTAATGTCTAATTAAATCTACTTACTTTCAGTTTAAACCCATTCACTCTTGTGATATGCCCTTGTAAGAAGTCTCTCACCATCTTTTTTGTAGGCTTTTTTTCAGGTACTGTAAGGCCACAGTTAGGTCACCAGTGCCTTCTCTTTCCCAGGCATGGAGGTGAGGCTGACAGGTTGGTAGTTCCCAGGGTCCTCTTTTCTAGTCCTTTTAAATATGAGGACAATGCCACTCCTTTTCCAGTCACCTGGCACTTCACCTCACTGCCATGATTTTTCATATATCATGGCAAGTATTTTGACAACTACAGTAGCCAATTCCCTCAGGACTCTAGGATGCCTCCCACTGGGTCCCATAGACTTACATATGTTCAGTTTCCTCAGGCGGTCATGAATCTGATCTTCTCTTACACTTCGCTCCCCAGTCTCCATCCTGCTGTCCATCCATTCAAGAGGTGTGGGAAGAGAGGTAGCCATTGACAACTGAGACAAAAAACTGTTGAGTACATCATCCTTCTCACGCATTGTTACCAGTATTCCAGAATTTTTTTTTTTTTTTTTTTTTTTTTTTTTTTTTGGTATC
>VXBX01000768.1:501149-590635 GCA_013400415.1 Scytalopus superciliaris | reverse complement strand
TTTTTTCATAATTTTTTTTTTTTTTTTTTTTTTTTTTTTTAGGGGATACATCTTCTTTGACCTTCCTTTTCTTGTTAACATACCCATAGAAGCCCTTCCTGGCATCCCTTGCCAAGTTCAGTTCAAGTTCATCTTGGCCTTCCTCACTTTGTCTCTACACAACTGAACTTAATCCCTATACTCTTCCCAGGTTATCTCTCTTGTTTCCACTGAATTTGCTTCTTTACCTTCAGTTTGACTAGCAGTTCCCTCCTCTCTTGCCTTTCTTGCCCAATTTCTTGCTTCCGGGGATTGTTAGCTCTTGTGATGAAAGACTTTCTTAAAGACCTGCCAACTCTGTTCCAGATCTCTTGCCCCTGAGGACAGTCTCCCAGGGGATCCCACTGACTATGTCCTTGTTAAGTTTGCTTTCCTAAAGTTCAGTAGCCTAACTTTACTCCTTATCTGACCCATATCCCTCAAGACTGCAAACTCCACCAATGCATTATCACCGCAGCTCTGCAGATGGAGCAAGAAGGATTTGTCTTGGTCAGACAGCCTGTAGTAGGCATCGACCACCAGGTTCCCTTTGTCGCCTTCATCTCTGATTCTTCCCATGGACTTTTGACCTGCTCATGGCTATTCTTCAGAGACAACTCCACAGTCAATTCACCTCTTGATGAAGAGGGCAACCCTTCCACCTCTTCTTCTTCTTCTGTCTCTTCTGAACAGCCTGTAGTCATCAATAGCCACACTCCAGTCATGGTCAGAGTTCTTCAATATCTCCAGTGAGGGAAACTCTGCAATCTCTCTGGGTCACCTGCACAGTAAAGTTCTTTCTCATGTTCAGGTGGAGCTTCTTGGACATCACGTTTTGCCCTTTGTCTCTTGTCCTACTGCTTAGCACCACCGAGAAAACCCTAACTCCATTCTCCTCGACACCCTCCCTTTAGATACTTATTTACATTGTCCTCTCTTGGTCATCTCTTTTCGAGGCTGAATAGACTCAGCTCCCTCAGCCTATCCTCATAAGAAAGATGCTTCTGTCCCTTAATAATCTTCACAACCCTCCACTGGACCCACTCCAGGAGCTCCATGTCTCTCTGGTACTGAGGAGCCCAGAACCAGACACAGCACTCCAGATGCGGCCTCACAGAACTGAGGGGAGGGGCAGGATCACCTCCCTCGACCTGCTGGCAGTGCTTTTCCTCATGTACCCCAGGATGCCATTGGCCTTCTTGGCCACAAGGGCACACTGCTGGCTCATGGACAGCATGTTGCTCACCAGGATCTCCAGGTCCTTCTCTGCAAAGCTGTTTTCCAACAAAATTTAAATGAAAGCTGTCTTGGCCTGTTAACCACATACCAGGAAAACAGCTGACATCTTAGTATTGTATTTCAGTCCAGTATCACCTTGATTTTGTGCTTGTTCAGATCTTGCATACTATTAAGTTATGCTGAAAATTAAAAGCCTTATTGTTTCCCATCTTTAGCACCTCACTAAAGTCAGCAAAGGAGACTGCTGCTTGCTTTTCTAGTGATCTTTGTTCCCAAACGCAATTCAGAGCAGCTGGCAGGCCCTTCCAGATGTTTTTATATGATCCCTGACAGAGTCATGGGTGGTGTGGTATGTTGATGCCTGCGGTGCTCTGACAGCTCACCTTGCCATTCCACTTACCACTGAAATGAGCATAGGACAATCAAGGAAAAACAATGTGAAGGTGAGCTAAGACAAAGAAGGGAGATTTTGGCCCTTCAGACTTGAGACCACAGGCACCCAGCAGCCATCTGCAGCTCCCTCTGTGCAGTGTCCCAGTGCTGCAGTGTTCAGGATGTACTGGTGGTGCTCTTCCTTCTGCATCTGGCACTTCTGGACTTATAAACTTTAGATTCCTCCCTATCCAAATAGGAGGACTGCACAGTGATGATCGTGACCTCTACACTGTGCCCTCTGATGATGAAATTCCCTAACTCCTTTTAGGACACTGTCATGATCAGCTGAGAGGAATTTCACTTTGTGCCCATTTCCGCTATGAGTATAATGTCATTCTTGGGCAGGTCAAAGCACAGTCCAGATGGTGTGGGATAACACATATCCTTCTGGATCCTCCTAACCATGCATTTCCTAGCATGCAGATCTCCCCACATTAGCGGGAGTTTAGGTTTTGGAAGGCTTCGTACCTGGTTCTGGGAAATATCTCTGATTACAAGCCAAACTGCTCCAGCTCCTGAAGGTAGGCTTGTGTATTTCTAGGAGGCGGGAACACATTACAGATAGGAGAGAGGATTGAAAGAAGTTCACACTCACAGCATTTACAGCTCATGTCAATGAGTCTTTGCTGGGGTTTGGGTAGGAACTCCGAGCCCAAGGTTAGCATAGTTCGACAGCATTAGGATCCTGAACTAAACCCCCTTTGAATCAATGGTAATATTTGCTGTATTTTCAGGCTTTTTTTAGCATGTTGATGACTTCTTCATGTTAACACTTATCCAGGAGAAGCCAACCCATCCTCACAGGAGGAAGGTTTTCTTTTTTGCAGCTCTGCTTTGTTGCCAGATGAAAACAAATTGGATTTATGACTTTCTCTAAAGACTGCAGAGAAGCCAAGTCATTTGAAAGGGAAAAGCAGAATAGCTTGCACAAAGAAATGTTTTCAATTATAAAACGGTTTTGAAGTATTGCATAAAGAATCATTAATTGTTGCCCCAGCAATTATGTGATATTATATCCATATAGAGGTTCTTTGCTGTCATTTCAAGTCAATGGTAGGCTATTTGCTCTGGGCTTTTTCTTTTTGTTCCCCCTCTTTTTTTTTTTTTTTTTTAGAAGGACTAAATTAAACTACCTCAAGAGGAGGAATTTTTCTATTTCCTGTTAATTTTCTTCTTACTTTTTTTTCCTTTTTTTTTTCCTCTTAGGACAGAGAATTTTAATGATCATGTTTGACCCTGTACATTCTCCCACCTGCTCCCTTACAAAGCTGCTGCCAAAAAACCTGGTTTGTAACTCAAAGTAGTAACTTATCATGAATTAAGTTAGAGAGAAAGTTCTGGTGTCTCTGACCCCCCTGATTTGGATTGTATTTTTCTGAGTATAGCAATTTTTCTCCAAGAGGACACAGCAGAAGCTGACATCAGGATACCCCAGACTGCAGCTGCAATGATGTGCAAAATAGTGAGACATGACAAAACCTTACTGATTCTTCCTCTCTGCCCAGAAGATGACACAGATAAATATCACATCTTTTATAATCCCTGCTTGTTCCAGGTAACTTACAGACTCTTATGCTCTACACTGCATGCACAGGTTTTATCCCTGCCAAAAATGTGACTTTCAAAGGTGGGAAACCCAAGGGCAGTATCACCTGATGGAAGAAATAGATGGGTTTGCTAGATTGAGCTTTAAACTTTGAAGTGTCCTCCAAACTACTCACATTTATTTTTGACCTACAGGTGTATTCACACAGCTATAAGGGGACACAGGATACTTGAGAAAAGTGTCCAGATAGATGTAAACACTTTTAAAATTGAAAATGGATTGAGTGGCCCCAGAGCATTTTAGAAATCAGCCAACTGGACGCTTTGATATCTTCCTCCACCTGGCTCCATGCAAGAGGTACTGGTTTAATTTTTCACTGGGAACTTCCAAACCCTGTGAGACATATATGCCTGCACAGAATAGTCAAGGGGCATAAATGAACTGAAGTCTACAGCTATTTATTCGGGTTTGTGCCTATCTAAGGGGCTCAATAACTCTCAAGGGTTCTGCATAGCCAGAGAAGGAATGCGACCCTGGTAGTGCCCCTTCAATGGTACCAACCTTCTGAGACCATTTCCCCTTTTGATCAGTCAAAAAGCAAGTATTCCAGAGAGAAAGGAATTTTTTTTTTTTTTTTTTGCTAGAAGTGAAACTGTGTTTTATGCAATTCAAATCTTCCCATACTTCTGCACTGAAGTTCTCTGGGTACTAATTTAATGGGAAATTTGTCATCACTTTAATTCATTGGCTAGGTTAAAAATTTGTCTCAAGTGTAAAGATGATTTCTGTTCCTAACAACCTTCTTTGCATTAAAGGGGTCAGCCATTGTCAAAGTGCAGGTGAGTGTAGGGCACTCATCACAAAACAGCCCCACCAGAACCTAAAGCAGAGTGTTTTCAGCACTGGTCAATGGTAAAAATCATTCTGAGTACCATATACACATCTGTTCCAAGCTGCCTGAAACATGGGGCAAAGAAGAAGGGAAGGGATGCTAATTTTCCATATGGATTTGTCAAACTGTTCCAAGTGAACTAAGATTGGTTTGATAGCAGGATTTATGGAAAAAAAAATAAACAATTAATATTAAACCTCTTGGTTTTTAAATACAGCTCTCCTGTATTATATACTGCCAAGCAAGCTGCAGAAATTTGGTCTGAACAAAACTATAGTATGTCTTTAGAAAAAAATCTGTGCTTAGAAAATGATTGGCAACAGCTTGCTGTCAATGTGCACTCAATGAGGCTCCAGACTTGTCTGTAGTGGATCTGGGACTATTCAGCATTTTCATAGGCTATTGTACTCTGTTTGGAAGTCATCTACAGAATTTGTAATTAATTAATAATAACATCCATATTGTTGCACAGACAGCTGTTAGCCAGCAAACAGCTGCATTGCTGGCTGGGAGGCAGTTGTGGTGTGTGGAAGGGTCTATCCCCCCATATGTGCTGGCAGGAGCTCAGAGGAGTCCCTGAGGTGCAAACTCTCTCTGGGAGAGTGTGGCAGGAACAAATTTCATGCAAATGGGTTACAAATTCACTGATCCTGGAACATTTTCAATCCTGCTTTCTCTTACTGCTCTCAGTTTAATTTTTGCTTACAAAGATGCTTTACATTGATAGCAGGAAAGACAGCCATTGCCCAGCACTCCAATGCCTTTCAAATTTGCATCCTGGAAACTTCTGCACTTCCAAAGGCAGCCTCCTTTGGCCCTTTGCTCTCATCATATATTATTCCATTGCCTCAGAACATCAATTTTCTTCCACATTGTTACTCCTTGTCTTAAACAATATCTAAATTACACAGTTACTCTGCCTTGGTGGGCATTTTTTGTTTGTTTGTTTTTGTTGCTGTTTGTTTGGTTTTGGTTTCCTTTTTTTTTTTTTTTTTACACTTTGCTATTATGTATTGCTTTTTGTTCAGTCCTCTGAAATAGTTTACAAAAATCTTCTCCCTGTGGACTTTTCATGCTGGCATAAGGCAGACAAATCCAGAGAGAACCAGTCTGCCTTATAAGAGGTGCAGTTTTGTGCTAGATTTCTTCATTATTTGGTAGCAGAAGTTTCAAAGAGATAGGGATAGACTCTTGAGAGGATTTAGGCATTGCAATTCAATAGTATCTAATTTTAGGTATCCCATTATTTTAAATTGACTAATACAAAGTAAATGCAGCTTCAGGGATTTCTGCATATGCATGGGAAAATTTCTGAGACTAAAACTGAGAGTACAGAAGCTTAATTGATTTTGAAAGGATAGTATTGGAATGGCTAACATGGAACATGTTCAACTGATTGACATAATTCAGCCTTACTTGACATAATTCAACCTTACTTGCTTTCCACTGCCTTCTCAGTCCAGTGCTGGGGCCTCTCACCTACAGGGAATACAGCATGACCAGCCATGTCCTGCCATAAACCATCAGCTCAAATTAAGTGCCACAATCCCTTCTTCCAAGGACCAAATCATCAATATCCCTACATACCTGCAAGTGGACTACCTGATTTACTAACGTAATTTCCATTCCTGTAAGCATGCAGACAACTGGGAAGAGGACCAGGTGTCTTAAATAATTGTTATCTATAGATCTGTCTCCTTCCCCCTTCTTTTGTTAAACTTCCTTGTTTTAGGAAACTTTCTTCCATCTTTCTGAAATATTCCCTAAATGCGAGGTTACAGACACTCAAATAATTCAGTGAGAAACCAGCCTTGTGAGAAATGCTTAGCTATTTTGGGAACCAGAAAGTAGAGTTTTGTGATTTTGTATTTTTCCTAACAAATTCTGCTTAATATTTTTCCTGAATAGTCACAGAAAGGGGCCAAAGGCCTGTTCGTGCACAAACCTCACAATATTATACCAAGTGGGTCACTGGAGCAGGGACTAAACTATTTCCACAGCACCTGATAAGTGGGCCAAATGTAACACTACATGAACTTACTTACTCTGAGCTGAATATTTATTTAGTCCTCAGCACATGGCCATTCAAATGGAATAGCTGGGACATAGGAAAGTCCTACATCAAGTTCCTACAGCCATTCATATCATGGCATGTCAATTTTATTTCCTTGGGTTTTTTTTTGGCCAGGGCATGGTTGTTGTTTTTTTTTTTTGTTGTTGTTGTTTTCCTGACTTCCATAGTTTGGATAAGGGCATAAACTGCTGAGCAAGGATGGTTGGAGGCAGCCTGAGTGCACAGATCATGGATCTGATTTGGCTCCACTCTGAGGCTGGTGAATTAATTCTTCTTCTTCTGATGTTATTTGGACTTACATGCAAGATAAATGCCCAGGAAATTATAGGTGTCTAGACAACATCACACATTGTTAGCAGGCACTGAGAGAAAACAGAGGTCAACAGGGCTACGCTGGGATGTCTTAAATATGAGTGACCTCCAGGGTCAGAAAAGCACCAATCTTTCATGAGTAGTCTATATTCTGTATTAAACAAATAAAAAAATTAAAATATCCGATTCTGACATAGTTAACACCAATTTCCCCTTATATCCCTCAAATTAATTCCTTGGGCTGTATTGAAGTTATGGGAAATGAGGCACTGGACATACTTAAATGGGAGACAAATAAGGAAGGGAGGTGGAAAACAGTGTAAAATTTGTGATGGTGGGGGCAGGTGGTTTTAGTGGCCATTTGTGCACTTCAGGGAGATCAGTTCTTTGCTCTTGTTACAAGCAAACAAGCAAAATGGTGTTGGGTGTTCATTAAAGAATTCTACTGGCTGGCATGGGACAGAAAGGGGGTGGAAAAGAGCCTTTTTCCATCACCAGTTTCTATAATGACAAATATTATACTGTAAAACTTTGCTTCGCAAAGCCAACCATTCTAAGTGATGCACCCCCAAAAGGGTGATCTCTCTGTCCTGTTCTTGATTGTTTTATGTTAGAGTTCGTTGTAGGCAGCTGGCAATTGTTGCATTTTGTTCGACAATTCTTTTATTTTATAGAGTACATATAATTTATATGGTGAACAAAATTATGTGTTAACATACTTCCATGACATTTGCTGCCCTCTCTTTTTAAATCATCAAAAATAAATAACATGTATTTAAAATTCTACAATTAAAAAACAGTGAGATAACAGATAAAGAACAAGATAGAAAACTTAATGGAATATTTTTTATAATTTTTGTATGATTTTCTAATGACTAAGAAGGCAGAAAATTACTTGAGATAGATCCTTCTTCTTCTGCACCTGGCTTCTCCCAGGGTTCAAATCCCTCATAACATCTCTGGAGCTCACCCATGTAAGAAACAGCTGCCATTTAACTGCAAATTCTGCACTCTCTGTAGCTGGGAAGTAGGTTTTGGTTAACTGCTTGGGAAAAAGAAAGAGAAAACTCACCATTTGAACTACTGTTATTAAAAGGCAGTATGGAGAAATACAGCACAATAGTTTAACTCATGAAAATAGAAGAAGTATGTCAAATTTCATATTTAATTGCTTTCTGTACTGAATATGGACAGGGTACACTCCAACAGTCTTTTAAATGTTTAATATAGAATATTAATGGGCAAGTATGAGCAGGCCATGCCTTGATTAAGACACTTAGGAATGTAGAAGTCACAAATTCTACAGTTTCACAGCTTGTCTTGTAAATAACTCTTAAATAAAGTAAAATAAGCTGGAGAGTCACCATTCTACAACCAGTCTCTACTGTGTTGGTGACTGTCAGTGTATCAGGGAGTGAGCTCGTGGACAAGCTAAGGTCAGAATGTTTTACTCTAAATATTTTGGTCTTTATTGTCCTCCAGTTCTCTAGGATTTTGATTTTTTTTTTCTCCAAAATTTTTGAGCAACTCTTTTTTTAAATATTGAATGGTTAATGTCAAGTTGAAAAAGTTACCCAGCTGATGTAATGGAGCAGTAATTCCTTTATGTCTTTTCACACACATAAAAATGCCATTCAGAACATGAATACAGTTATGTTGGCCAAACTATCTTGCTGTTTTTCCCCCCCTGAACAAAACTTCCTGGCCAGTTGACTCTCTGTTGGGAGCCTGCAAACATGGCAGATGCAAGACTGCAATACTGCACAGATCTGTAAATTAAATGGAATTCTTGCTTTATTGGAAGACAAGGCAATTTTTGTCTTGACAACTGAGGAATCAGGATGAAATAGATAATTGAAATGCCCTTTTAATTAATGTTTCTACAGAGGTAACAAACTTTTTTGTTAAATTTGGTGGGATTATTCATTTTACATTTCTCTAACGTAGCCCTGGGATTTCAGTCAGAATGTGGAAGATGGCTTCTGTCCCAAAAGCTTTTCAGTCAAAAATGACAGAAAGACACAAGTGGGAAAAGAAAGGTGTGCAGGGGAAAAAAGAGTCGCTCACAAGCAAAAGAACCAGAGCAGAGATGGGTGAATATCTAGCTGACTGTATCCCTATAATTAATAATAATTATTATAGTAATTATTTTTAATGAATTCTTTAATTGCATTTATCATTGCTAATATTCTTACTTCATTTTGTCTAATTGACTGCTAGAATGAGATTTATTATCTTTCTCTGTTTAATTCCATAAATCCTAATTCTCCCTTAGATTTTATCAGTCCGACCTTGCCATTTCTATTTCATATGTTTTGCCCCTTTTTGTTTAATATCTTTTGTCCTTTACCTACTGCCTAAGGGGACTTTTCCTGATTAACTATGTAGAATTTCCATTATGCCATGTTAAATTACCAAATTACCACAAAAGTGCTCTTAATTCAGAACAACTTGCAGTAAAATAGGAGAAGTATTTACAAATTGAAATAGCAACAACATTGTTGCAAATGTCTTGGTAGGAGTCAAAGTAAATGAAGAGAAATCTATGTACCCTACACGCCCTAACATTTAAGAATACTTTAGTAATCTCTTTGCAGCTGAGAGGCTGATAAGATATTAACTTGCTTTCTAAATATGGAGCTACTTCTCAACTTCCTTCATCTTTGCTTTCCTGGGAAATGATGTCACCTTGGATCCCATGTTTTCCTTTAAGCATTATGTTTGGGGATCTCTTCAGATTCAGAATTTCTTTCCTTTTTATTCATCATTTCTTTATTGGCAGTTCAGTCAGTATACCCTGAAATACTGTATCAATTTGTTGTAAGGTCAGCGCCTCTGTTAAGTAGGGCGATTTGAAACTCATGAGATAGTATTTTTTTTCAGACAAAGCAAACTGTAGAGTGCTTATAAAAGCAGAGCTTGCTAATCATCTTTGTGAAATGATGTAACTGTGATGACAGTGTGCAGAACTTTACTTTTGTCTGACTAGTGTCCATGTCAAGAAGACCCGTTTTAATCAATGACAGTTTTGGTGTGATTGTGCTTTAGCCCTGTCTGTGACAGGTTTGCTCTGTCTTATTTTTTCAACTACCACTTTTGATGGCAAAACCTCCTCAAAGAATCTGTCCCCCTTCCTTTTCTATACACTGTTACACAAATAGGCATTCATGGACCTGAGACACGTGGTTTCCCCTGTGCCTGGCATGGCTTTACAGGCTGCCTACAGGATCACATCTATTTGGCAGTCCCTTGGGCAGATAGGAAAATATATCAAAGATGAAATGACAGGTCATGGAGCTGCCTAGCTAAAATCCCTCTTCTGACAAGATCCACAGACATCAATGTGTGCCATGGGAAGATTTTCCCAAAGTATTTGCACAAGCATTGTGAGCACAGAGAAGATGCTGGTAACTAACTGTAATCCCCATAATTCACTGCAATACCCACTGTCAGTACTCCAAAATCTCCTAAATAATGTTTAATGTCTGTGGCTTTTTCAGGCTTTATTAGGCAGATATAAGCTAAATCTCCTATCTGTCAGTGGAGTGCCTCTTGTTAGACAATGAATTAAAAAAGAATCATATTCCTGGGCGAAGGAGACAGTCTATTCTTTGGACAGGCCAGCTTCAAGAGAGGGGACTTGCTTTTCTCCAAGCTTGTCTTCAGCTCTGGGTTTAGCACACCATTTTTGGGAGACAGAAGCAGTGAATTCTGAAACCCAGAATAACATTGCCAAGGTGTCATGTTGCCTCAGTGAGACTGCTACCTACAAAGGCCAGAAAATTCTGTCTTCACAGCAGGTAAGGTTGCCTATGACTGTGAGGTTTTGTGCTGAATATGTGCTGTGGGCAGAGTGGGTGCTTTGTAGAGAGCTTATTAGAGAAACTCTCTTGTTGAGTCACGAGGTGCAGAAAAGACCCCCTTGCTTTCTAAATGCCTCACAGAGAAGCCCGGGTGCAGCTGGAGCAAATCTTAGCTGCAGAATTTTTGTTTATGTCTAAAGGACTATACAGGTGCAATTGAAACTTAATACAGTTTTGTTCTGCAGGATTAAGGATGGCAAACCTGATATATTTATATAAATATATTAAATTATTTGACTACAATAATTATACATATTAGGAAAAAAGAGCTTAATCACAATTATTTGCTACATATTATGTATAGCTATAGCTACTAGTATAATGCACTATTTTTGAAGCAGTATTGAAGCAATTATATTAAAGCTAGCTGAACAGTTCTTAAGTAGAGCTTGGTGTTACTCAGCCATACCAGACTGTGGGAAAATATCTGTTTCTCAGCCTCAAGGAGTAACTTTTAGGGGTGTTTCCATTCAATAGAAGGATCTTCACACACCTTAGGGTGGTATGCTAGATGTCCTCCCTGTGCAAAAGTGGGACTGGCTTTTTAGAGTATAAAGTAATTGACTGTCACTCATAAGCATTTTTTAGATTATGTGTTATCAGACTTAGTTAGCAAAATATGCTTTGTGCTGAAAGAGGTGTTAACTCCACAGTTCCTTTTGCTTGACACTCCTGACTCTCAGCTCCATGTCAGAGCCTGCAATTCCTTGCTGCTCCCGGGCTCAGGCAGGGAGCAGGTCCTGCATGTCCTCATGCTGGGGTCTGATAGTTTGATCTAACTGATCTCTACGACTTTCAACACTAAGAACAGCAGACCCTCCTTGCTGGATCTTATCACTGATCAGCAGACCCTCTTTGCTTCAGGCCATCACTGATAAACTTCTAAGACAAATTTCAAGCTGCTGTATTCCTGCTTAGTCACAGTGCTCTCTTACAATACACTAATGCTTATGTAATTTGAGAGGCAAAATTTTAGATGTTTCTTGCTTTTTGAATCACCTAGAAGATAAGTGAGGCCTTTGTGCATTATGGTCTTAGGTGTGGGAGCCCAAATCCTCTTTACAACACCCTTCATGTTCTTTGGGAGGTGGATTTTTCTTTGGCTGTGAAAATGACCCAAGGTGCCCTGTGATAACTGTGCATGCTGCAGCCATTTGGTCCATGTGTTCATTATTTACTTGCCTGCTCAATTTTCCAGACAAAAACTATTTCAATAAGGTAAGAGCAGGGAATTTAATGCGTTTGGTTCAAAGTATCGAGAGGAAAGTACTTTAGCTGTTATGGCTAACCATAATTATGACTAGTACTAAATTGCGTGTAATGAAATGGCCCTTGACTAATCTCTTCAGAAGGAAAAATACTAATAACATGTTCAAGCTACTGTATTACACTTTATTCTTCCATTATTTGAGTGTCGGCTGGTTGACAAAAGTACTTTTTTCAGAAAAGGCACGAATTTTAACATTTCCTTACATATTATATATATGAGTTTAACCGCACACATTACATGCCTTTGAGATAGCCTTCTAACACAGCAACACGCCAATAAGGGTCCAAATTACCTGAGCCAAATTAAACTTCACTACATGGCTCCAAACCCACCAAAGGTGCTCAGGGGAGCTACACATTATCAAGCAGGAAAGTGCACTGCAGCAGTTCTACCATCAGTCATTTGCAGGGTTGCTAATGATCTCTATTGCAAAGTATTTAATCTTTGGAAAGAACAGTGATAATAAGCAGGGAGTCCCTGAACTGGAAACTACCTGCTTTAAAGCACATATATCTATGTTATTTATTGTATGTTACTGTTATTTTTCAGTCCTATAACAATGACACTGATTTATCTTATCATGCTACATGACTGAAGTTGACTCTTTTTAAGACATAGCAATAAAAAAAGTTATTCCACTTTAACTAACAGTTGCTTCCTAAAGCTATTTCTAGAGGGAATCCATAATAGGGAATTACCAATGCCTTTCAAGGTCATCTGCTTCATGGAGACGAACAATACGGCAAGTTATATTAGGCTGCCTGTTCCTAAGAGCAGAAACTAAGCACAAAACCCTAGAAAAACAGAAATAAGAATAGAATGATTCATTATTCATAAACAGCAGAAAAGATCATTGTTTGGAAACTGGCAAGTACTACATATTTTTTTGCACGTGTTGCAAAATAATGGGATAAAAATTACCTAATTATATCTATTCTTCAGCCTAGGTATGTATAAATAGCTAATAAATATCTTCTGCTTGATGGAGAAAACTATATTTGGAATGACAAAAGATGTTCAAGTTTTTAAGATTGGTTTAAAATTGCACCAAGCACACACACACACAAAAAAGCAACCAACCAAACAAAGAAACAAACCCAACAACAACAACAACCAACAACAACAACAACCAACAACAACAACAACCAACAACAACAACAAAACCACCAAAAAAGATAACTGGCTTAATTGAAGGAAGAAAAATCAAGGAAAGAGGGGAAAAGGGATATTCGATTGTGATTAAAGGTTGTGTTCTTGGTGCTCCTCCAGAGCTGCTTGATCCTGGCTCAAATTGATGCTCTCAAAGCAGCCATACAGTGTTGTGGTTCTGTGATTGCACATTCATTATTTATAGTGTCTGTTGATTCTTTTGTGAAACTGACTCTGGAGAATTAGTTTGGGATAAGAAAGAAACTCAAGAGACCAATGTTGTTTGCATCCCTTTTTCAAATGTATCTTTATGTTGTTTTTATTCCAGGAAACCATTTGAAAGGGTAGATTTGATTTGGGAACACTGAAGTGAAATGCAATTATCACTGGCATGTTCCAAAGCACAGTGCAGTTCACTGTTTCACTTTATGTCAAGACTGGATAATTGCATGGTATTCTAGAAAAAAAAATAAAAATGTAAAATTCAAAAGAACCTGCAATTGGACTCCAAATACAGGAAAAATACCTGTCAATGAATACTCAGTATATCCCCCCTGCCCCCCATCAGATCTGAGGAGAATAGGTGATCATTTAGAAAGTTTAGCTTTAAGTATGAATAAGAGATTGCATAATTTTTATTTTAATGATTATATCATTGGCTTCTGAATCTACAGAAAGTCTTTATTAATTAATGAGATTTTCCAATGTAATTTCATGCTGATAGAAATAACCAACACTGAAATGTTTAGTCAAATATACAGCTGAACACCAGCGTTAGCAATATTAGGGCATTTCTGCACCAGCACTCCTGCTGGGACAGAAATCCTCCCAAGAGGAAATGTAGAGGTCAAAACCAGAAAGTACAAAATCTTTTATAGCCAATGGGTGGGGAAAAGGATAGTGATATTCAACATAGGCAGTAGCTGAAAATAATACCTACAGCTTTGAAATTCAAAAGCAAAAGCAGACATAGAGTTGTAGTGAGTCAGAACAAAGATCTTATGAAGGAGCCCAGAGGATGGGAATTCTGAGCAGGTAGTAGGGGAAAGAAACATAAAGGGCAGAGGAAATTCCCATTTTTATAACTGGAGCTTTCTGAAGTTTGATTTGCCCACGTAGTCCAATTAGGATCTCAGCTGTAGCTGGGGCATGTGAGACCCCCTAAGCACAAATGAATCCTGCAGTAATAAACCTCATTATTATGACCCACTAAATCTCTATTTGGGAAATGAGAGCAAACATACCCTTATGGCTCTGTCCAAATATTAACTGAAAATAGCTCTCAGTACAACTTTGTTCTCTTATTAGTAATTTTATTAAAAATTCTCCCATGCATATGATACAATGAACATTAAGAAGAAAAAGAAAAATTATGGAGTTTAAATTACCATTTTTAAAGTGCTATTCATATATATTCTATTATATAAATCTTTTACTATCATCATGTTTTATTATTGGATAATAAAATAATTTTAAAAATGTGTCCTCTGTGAAAGAGATACTCCCAAGTGGTTAGACATACTTCACTTTCCATTATAAATTGATAATTCTAGTTTAAAATTATAAGTGGTAACCTCTGAATTGATCTAACATAGTAAATGACTATTTTTACTTAATTATGATCCACTTATGGTTTTCCTCTTTGGATGATGAAACATGTTGGTCATTAACACCAGATTGCCTGAAAGAGCTGCCCTTTCTGTGAGTACTAGAGGGCCACTTGCATAGAGTAAGGGGAAATCTCAGACTTCTCTACCTTTTACTGAGGAATATGCTGGTTTATAGTTTATGGACAACTTTTAGGCAAATAAATCCAGATGCATAAAGGGATTTGGACATAATCACCTTAGCACTGCTACATCAGTGTTGCTTTGCGATCGACTTTACAATCCCACACCAAAGGCATGAGGTCTCTAGAACAGTGGTTTTATTCCAGCTTTTGAAGTGTTGTCCTCTTCTGGCTCACGTGTCTTCACAAAATTTCCCCCATATCTGCATGTTTAAATTAAAAAACAGCTCAGACCAAGTATAATTGCTGGAAGACTTTGGTTCCTCCTGGGCAGCAGAGGGCAAAACCTGGTTACAATAATTAACTCTTAATGTAAATTTTGGTGAGGCTCCCTGCCCCAGCTGAGCTGCTGCTGGCAGTAAACACTAATTAGTCCTTCCTTGGCAGCACGAACACTTGCTGAACACTAATGACTGTTACTTTCTACATTTTTTGCTGAAAGAACAGCTGCTGTCTCATGAGAATAGGAACACATCTACGCGTTGAAGTGTGGTAAAACATTGTGTAGGGCTTCCTGACACCTCTTGTGTGCAAAGGTGAGCTCCTTGGTGGGCAGGATGCAGAGTGTGAAAAATGCAAGGATCTGGGAGTCTGATGAGTTTGTGTGACCTCTTCACCAAGACAATGGCATCTCCGGGAATGTGCCATGGTATGACTTTTAACATCATAAAGCTTTCCAGGGAAGGCTTAATGTCCTACCAGGAATTCTGTGGATTGCTTCTCACAGTTCAGTTTTGCCACGGGCACCAAACCACTTGGATCTTGTACAGATTGGCTTGGCTTAGATTATGGAAGAAACTGATGTTCAAGTACTAAGCATGTAATTTTCCTGAGAAGATATTTTATCCCATTGCCTAAAGCACCAACTTCACCAGGACAGTGCCGGCCCTGTTTACAGTGTGTCAGCATGTTCTCAAACATGTGCCAGGAAGCACTGCTATTGAAAGGAAAATCTGTCTTTGCCTTCCCATCATTTGTGGTCACTTATCCATTCCAGGAGAGGTTTCTAAGGAAATCACCAGCAGTTCTTCCCAGAGATTCCAGGCGTTCAAGTGATGATTCAGATGACATTTGTGTGATCACACTGAAGAGAAGCAAATCCGTATGGTGAGTGACAACTTTCAGTGTTGGAAAGGAGAATCATACAGCAGCGTGGGTGAGCCAATCCATGGGGATGTGCTCCATGCAGTGACTCAGGATTTTGCACTTTGGAAATATTGCACTATCCACATATTCTACATTGCACTAAAAGTAGCTTTGGAAGGATGAAAACATTTATACTGCCTACACTAAAATGTTTTGTCATTTTAAGGATACCACTGACAATTTTTCCACAAGAAAAAATCTATACCATTTGAGATCTATCTTGTGATCACTTATGTATAGTGTCAGCTGGTATGATTATCAGGATGTTAGTGTATGAATAAATTGGATTATTTAAGAAATTGCTCAGTGCTAGACCTGTTAATGTGGGAGACTGTCAGTCATTGCAGAAATCCTACAAAACTTGCCCAGTGAGAATCGATATTTGTGAGTACATATTAAAAGAATGTTTGTTGGTGNTTGGGGTTTTTTTGTTTGCTTGTTAGCTTGGTTTTATAAGTAAGAAAAAATGAAAAAAGTAAAACAGGTTTTAAAAGTGATATCCTGATGACTAAGGTGTAGCAAACTTTTGGAAAAGCCAGTCTGAGATGTCAGAGTTATAGAGGATAGTTGAAGGTGCTAGGACTGCCCTGTTTGTTAAAAGTGATAGCTCACAGGTAAGTTAGGTGTGTCCATTGGTTGCATAGAATTATTGGTATCTTCCATGGGATCTTTTATTTGAAAATAATCTCCATGAGCTATGTGTTTGAGGCTAGTCCATGCATTCTCAGTGATGTCTGGTAAAGTGTTTAAATTATACAATCCTGAAATTTCAAATTCTGCAAAGGTTGGAACCCAGAATGCACAAGAAGGATTTATCAGCAGAGATTTATCACTTTGCCTATCTTCCAGCAAAAAAAAATTGCAGGTACTCTAGAAACAGTTATACTGACAGGAACAGATGCTTTGTTTCTCTCTGTTTCACCTGCATTATCAACTTGTCTCTAGTAAAGCTGTCACATTTGCTAAAGGCTCTACTGATTCCTTTCCTTCATCCCCTTTTCATATTGTCCCCTTGAGGGGAAGATTTATTTTCTCCTTAAAACAGCAAGTCTAGGCCTTATACCTGCTCCATAAACAAGAGATGAATCCCTTTGTGTCCCATATTTTTGCAGAGTAGTGTAAGGATGGTTGATTTTACATTGGCTGTACCAATAAAACATGAACATTTTTCAGTTTTTACAACTGCACATAATAATCTCTCCTACAACACTTCTTTTTCTCCAACAGGTCATGAAAACATACTATCATTATGGGTATCGTTATAATTTCTTTCTAGCCTAGAAACACTGTACTCCACAGAAATGAGGTGACATTCCCAAACTTCCAGCCTACATGGGGTGACACAAAGTGTCCCCGTGTCATACCCTCCACTGTTGTGCAGCTGATGCTATTATCTTGTTCATTCTTCTCTATCCTTTTTCTTTCTCTAGGGGATAATTATCTTTTCACTGAGTGAGTCACCTGCTTGTGATTAAAACATGAAGTTTCAAAACAGCACAGAGAAGTAACAGCACTACATGAAATCACAGCTTTGGTGACCCAAGAGTAATGAAAAGGCAGAACACTAACAGCATTGAGAGGTTTTCAAGAAATAAAATTTGGAGAAACTGGCTGGAGACTTTGATTCTGAGACCAAAATCACTCTTTGCAAAGACAGTGATTCTTTCCATATCATAAAATGTCTGACTAAAGGGCTGAGCTATGCAAGGGGATACTAAAGACTTCTGACAAATATCTACAAAATTGCATATGCACATGAAACCATGACCTATCCAAACTAGGCCTGTTAGAACTGCAGTCAGTCCTTGGAGAGTCTGTTTATTCCTTGTGGTGGGAGAGAACAGAGCCATTGCTCTTCCTCAGTTTTTTTCATTTTTGCTGGTTTTTTTTCCCCCCCTGGAATCTCACAATACCCACTATGTACAATACTTTTTTGGGGCAAGGGGGAGCACTTAGATCAGAATAGTCTCAGAACTCTTGTAACACTGTACACAGCTTACTGTATGCATAAAAATGAAGCTCTTCCAGTTTCAGTTATATGTTATCCTAGAAAATAGAACTTCACTTATTACAAATAACTGATTTCAATCAAAATAATTACAATCCCAAACTCTTAAGTATAGCCACATCCCTCTTTCTATTAAGACTGCCATTTAGAATCTGTCAGAAATGTGTATCAGGAGATGAGGGATAAAAAATTTTTGTGATTCACATAATTACATATCAAATATACCTTGAATTTTCACTTTCAGAGCCTGAAACAAAAAATTATTTTTCAGCGAGTGTTATAATCTCACAGTGATATAAAATAAGCTACTTAATGTGTAATAAGAGTCAGTAATAAGGTACTGATTCTCTGAAGTTAGTAGAGGTGTCCAACACCAATGATTCCCATCCCATGTGTTTTGGAAGGATGCATGAAGGCACCAAACTGCTTATTTTGGGAATGTCTTTGGACAAAAACTGCAGTTTTGGGAAAGAAGAATCTATTCTTAAGGAAAAGATGAGTTTTAGAAGAAGAGACCTTCAAGTCTTCAGAGCCAGAAGCCTTGAAAAAGTCTTCCCTCTTCACCCCAAAACAAAAGCTTTTTGGAGAAGCTAGATCACCTGGGACAGATTAGAGGTATTGAAAGGGTGGGGGTGATTCTTCAGTGAAATCTGAGCTTGGTCTGAGAGTTGCTGAGGAGAAAAAAAAGGCCTCAGCCAGAATACGGGTCTCGGCGGAAGAGCTGAGAAATTCCTTCTCTTTGGTGAGGGAGTAAAAGATGGAGGAGTTGAAGCTGGAAATGTTCAGCCAAAGTAGTGGGACTATGAAGACCTCAGGGTGGACATCTTGGAAACATAACTGTATAGCTTGAAGAAAGGGCTATAAAATTCTTGAAAGAAAGCCAATGACAATTTAGGAGTTGGACAGCTTTGAAGATAAGATGATAGTGGAACATTTCCTGGAGGACAAAAGAAGCTGTGTCAGGAAGCGGAAAGACAGGCTGGGGTGGGATCCCTTGGGTTCTCTTCTTTGGTCCCTGTCATCCTCAATTCTGTTTGATAAATGCAATGAATCCTATCTTAAAAGCAGATAACATACATATTGTAATTTTTCATTTCATTTTTACTATGATGCATTTACTACCTTGCTAAAAATTCCCTTTTCTAGCAGCTGGGAACCTTCTAACTTCAATTTCTTCTGATTTCCAGTTTCTGCCTAGTTCTCTACTAGTCTCTATGTCCTTGTTCTTAAAATTACACTTCTTTTAATACAAGTAGGTCTTTTCACCCGGTATGTGTGTGTTTAGCCCAAAGTTAACTGGACTTTTTATTTGCAAGAGCAAACTACCTAAGCTCTTTAGCTGCTATTTGGCTGCAAGCCATATATTGCATATATCACTCAAGTTCTTGCTTCTGCTTTAGTTTTTCACTAATCTCCCTCTAAGTAGGAGAATGATAGTTTAGGACATTGAGGTGCTGAAGCATGTCCAGTGAAGGGCAACAAGGCTGGTGAAAGATTTAGAAAACATGTCTTAGGGCTGAGGGAGCTGAATTTGCTTAGTGTAGAGAAGAGAAGGCTCAGGGGGAACCTCATCACTCTCTACAGCTATCTGAAAGCAGGTTTTAGTGAGGTGGGGGCCAGGCTTTTCTGCTGCACCTACAGTGAGAGGACAAGAGGAAATGGCCTTAAGATGAGACAGGGGAGATTAATATTAGATATTAGAGAAAAACACTTTCACTGTTAGGGTGGTCAGGCATTGGAATACGTTGCCCAGGGAGGTGGGAGTCACCATCACTGGAGTTCTTTAAGAGGCATCAGGATCTGGTGCTGGGTGATATAGTTAAGAGGTTACAGTGATAGTGCTGGGTTGATGGTTGGACTGGATGATTTTAAAGGTCTCTTCCAAACTTGACGATTCTATACTTCTAGTCTCCTAAAAGTGATGCCTTCAGCAGTTTAAGCACTTTTGTCAGTACTCCCCTGTGTGTACCTAAAAGAGTTGCACCGTGCATCCTAGGGTTGTATCGCTTTTCCACGTCAGTGACCCCCCACCTCATTGTCATCCACTGATAAAAACTGTACTTACTTAATCATCTCCAGCTCTTTCTAAATGATGCCTTTTGTGCTGATCCAATTTCAGTCCATGTCTGTGATTTTTATTCTCAATCAGCTCTAGGTGTGATTTTTGTCATGTCTATGTTGATACAAAATTTGGAGGTGTCATCAGCAGATTTTATCAAAAATTCCTAACTGGCATTTTTTAAAATATTAATTCATTTCATGATTAAGAAAACTTGTCCCAAGGTGGCTGAGTTCAAAATATGTGCCTTTCAGATTACATGTTCTGCCTTTCAAAACTGTTCCTTGCTTGCTTTCCCCCACAATCTCTCTACAATCCTCAGTTACTATTGCCACTAGTAATGTGTCATTAAAAACAGCTTGGTGATTTCCATGGAGATGAGGTATGTCCAGTTTTGTGTCTGCTTCTTGATTGAAAAACTGTGAAAATTTTAATTATTATTTTTTCTGTATAGAACTGTTAAGCCATGCTTCTGGAAACATGTCTCATCAATACAATAGTTGAAGAGCTGCAAACATGACAGGACATATTCTCTTTCCAGGAGAACTCACAACTGAGACTGACATAAAGAAGGAGGATCGGGAACTTGATGTACACACAGAAAAGGTCAATAACAAGAGCCAAGAGTTGGACTCTCGAATCCCTGTTAAGAGCTCTTTCTTCTCAAGTTTGTTGTATATCAGGGGAAATATTAGTCACACCTGTACAGAGACACTGGGACATCTGGCCCAAACGAGGCATCTCTACTTCCAAATTCTTTTACCATTCTACCCCCAAACTGACTTCTTCAATAGGACTCTGAGTTTTGTGACATTTGATTCTCCCTTCTTCTTCCTTTGGCATTGCTTCAGTCACATTTCCTTGTAAATTACTTCAGTGCTGGATTTACCAAGCTTTAAAGATATGCAGGGAAACATTCCCTACAGACTTCTTATTCTTCAACTACACCCTTTCCCATCATTTTATATCTCTTCTTCCATCAAAATCTGCATGAAAACAATTTTTCTGTAAAGGGTCTTTGTTTTGTCTGCTAAATCCCTTCATATAAATTTAACTCTACAATGTAACTAATTCAAAACCAACAGTCATCTTGTGAGAGTACACAGAGAGAAAAAACTCTTAACACTGACTGCATTGAGCATTGTTGAGCCAAGAAGCATATGCTTCTTCTCCAATCAATAACATTTTATGTCCAAAGCTTTTTCAAAGGAATTAGAACAATAAAACACATTAACTTATAAGCAGTCTTCTTTCCTGCTTGTATTTTAAGAAAAAAGTAGCATACATTTGTGTTGTTAAAAAAATTCTAATTATAAAAAAATAGAAAGGAAAATGTGTATTGAACATCTGGCTTTCAGTGCGGTCTTGCTCTCTCCTATTTTTTCCAGCTGTGTTGGCTCTTTACTTTGATGGATCCTCACTCCAGCAACCCTGAAGATCATTTTCTACTGCTTGGATGTCCCTTGGCTGTCTTCCCATTTTGAGAAGAGAAAGTAGGAGTGGATACCACACATGAACTTGGCTTAAAGGGACTAAACTGTCCCCTCCACTTTCAGGCACAGCTGGAATGAAGAACTTGAAGGTATAAATAAAACCCACAAAAGCAAACAAGAAGTCCCAGTCAGACAGCTATGTCTACTTACTCTGGAGAAACAGAGCTGTCTAGAGTACCCTCAGCTATTCTTAAAGCTCTTCACTCCCTTTACCAGGGCCAACCAGGAGGAAATGGAGCCAGGTTAAGGCTTCATCAATAAGCAGATTAAGAGAAACATGGTCTGCTGAGCAAGGGCCTGAAAAGGAAGGTGGTTCGGTTTGGGGTTTTTTTAACTGTTCAGTGTTATCTCACTTCTCTGGTTTATGTTTATATAAATGACATCACACTGTCCTTCAAATTTCTACTCATTTCATGGACTACTTCCTTTTATTCCCTCACCTATGGCTGACAGCACTTACTGCAGTCTCAGGAAAGTTCCTTCTTAAAGAGGGACTGAATTAAATGTCAGTTACCCTAAGGTGGAAATAGCTGTTATGATAAGGGTTCCCATAACTTTGGCTGGGATTTCCTAGGCAAAAAAATGCATTCTACAGCACATGTGCCATACACAGTGAACATAACACATCTGGAAAGGGCTGTATAAAAAAAGTATTGCTGACCTGGGGCTGTGTAGACAGAGTTCAAGAGGGCCTTTTGGGTTTATGTCACATACACACGTCATCAGCACAGCATGCATGCAGTCCTCTACATGTGCAGCATGGTAGAAAAAGAGCCCAAATCCTTTGATTCTAAACAGGATTTTACTTAAATTATAGGTGGAAAATAGCACATATTTGAAAAAGGTAAATATATGGCAATCATACTTAGTCTCCTTTAATCTGACTTTTGCAACAAAGGCTAAGAAAAGTCAGTTTCCTGCATTGCAATTTCAGTTTGACCTACAGTGTATCTTCTAAGAATAGCAGCTTGTCTTGATATGAACACATGGATGATGCACCACCAATATGTAAGTTGTTCCAATGGTTATTCTTGTTTAAAACATTCATATACTTCTAAAACTGCGTCTGCTGCATTAAATCTCATAGTAATTTTCTTTTTTTTTTCCTGCTGGCTGAGCTTATTTTGGAGAGCAAGTGACAGAAAATGCTTTCTGACTGTTTTACAGTGTGACAGTGGTGTTCTTAGCCTTAGCAGCGCACAGGGAAGAGCACGTGTAATACAACATACAACTTTAGAAGTCAGGACTTCTTGTAGGGATGCCCTTGTGGTCTACCCTTGGCAAAATAGCCTGGATAACAAAGGCTTTTAAGGCAGGGCTTGTATACATGACAGGTGAATGGGACATGCGAAACTGTCCGAAGTTGATGTGGTGGACTGACCCTGGCTGAATGCCAGGTGCCTACCAAAGCTGCTCTATCTCCCTAATCTTCAGCTGGACAGGAGATTAAAAATATAACAAAAGGCTCCTGAGTCGAGATAAGGGCAGGGAGGGATCACTCAGCAATTACTATCATGGGCAAAACAGACTCAATTTGGGGGAAAATTAATTGAATTTTTGCCCAACAAAGCAGAGTAGGGTAATGAGAAAATAAAACCAAATCTTAGAAACACCTTCCCACCACACCTCCCTTCTTCTCAGACCTGATTTTTCTCATGATTTTCTCTACCTTTCTCTCCAGTGGTGCAGGGGAACAGGGAAAGGGGAAAATGGTCAGCTCATCCCATGTTGTCTCTGCCACTCCTTCCTCCTCAGTGAAACGACTTCTCACTTCTTTTTCTGTTCCAGTGTGCAGTCCCTGCCACAGGAGACAGTTCTGCACAACCTTCTCCAACATGAAACCTTTCCATGAGGCTGCAGTTCTCCACAAACTGCCCCAGCATGGGTCCCTGTCCATGGAGTGCAGTCCTTTAGGAACACTCTGCTCCAGTGTGGGCCCACCACAGAGTTACAGGTCCTGCCAGCAGATCTGCTCCAGCATGGGCTCCTTTCTCTGTGGAGCCACAGGTCCTGCCAGGACTCTAATTCAGTGCAGTCTTCCTACATGATCACAGCCTCATTTGGGCATCCACTTGCAGTGTGGGGTCCTCAATGGGCTGCAGGTGGATCTCTGCACTCCAGTGAAGCTCCATGGGATGCAGGGGCACAGCTGCCTCATGATGGTCCTCACAACAGCCTGCAGGAGAATCTCTGCCCTGGTGCCTGCAGCACCTCCTGCCCCTTCTTCCTCACTGACTTTGGTGTCTGCAGAGTTATTTCTCTCACATATTCTTTACTCTTTGGCTGCAACTGTGCAGGGTTTTCTTCCCTTTCTTAAATACATTATCCCAGAGGTGGTACCAATGTTTAGTGGTGCAATGTTAGCTTTATGGTTGGACTTAGAGGTCTTTTCCAACCTAAATCATTCTATGATTCTGAAATTCTATGAGTAAAAGGTAAAGACTGAAAAGAGCTGACCTAGAACAAAGGGTGGATATCACACAGGTAGGTAATGGACATCAGAAGACTCTAAACTAAATTTGGAGACCCTGAAGTAGAGTAATGCAAAGGCAATAAAATTGTCTTTCCCCTCTACTGTCTGCAATTTAGTTTGAGTACAGCATACAGGGAGGACAGCATCCACCCAGCACTGCACTTTTATATTTGAAATAGAAGTCCTTGTAGCATTATTTTAATGACTTGGTTAAGTGAATGAATGTGAAGAAAAAAATAGAATAAAGAAAAAATGTGAAGTAATCACAGCTGTGATCAAGGAAGGACTCTTCCCCTTCTGTGACAGCCTGTACAAATAGAGCGCATACTCAATGTGAGCAATACTTTGCTGTTGTTGATATAAACTCATAAACCCCCCACCAACTCTGTGAATGAATCCTGATAGAGGGATATGGGATATATTTTTATGCCTTGCAAAGATTTCCTTGGTTGGATAAGGGGCTGGAGTCCTGCAGTGGTTGTGGAAGCCAGGGCAGGTCCTTCAACCAGCAGGGGCTCTGAGCAATTCTTGACATTTTCTTATCAGAAAGGGAAAATTTGAAACAGAGTAAGGAAAGATACTTCAAAACCTGTGCACATAATTTCTAAAGCAGGCCAATGAATGCTGTTTTCTAGTAGATTGTTTTTGGAGGGCTGATAAAATGTTTGCCCCCTGCTTAGAGAAGGTGTATTCAGAAATAACACTGTCACAGTCTGTGATGACTCTTCCATACAGCAATATCGCTGAGAAATGAACTTTAACGTGCTACTGTCAAATTAAAATAATAAAGAAAAAGAAAGCATATCAGCTGAAAAAACAATGTTCAGCCTGGCTGTGGAACAAGAACAAAGTAGAATTATTTTGAACCCAATGAAACAAAATGAGAGGTAAATGCTGTTTCTTTATTGCACATGAATCAGTTGAGGAATTTATTTTCAAGTTGCATGATGCAAATTACTGTTGGTAAAACTTCATGATATTTGACATTCAGTGTGTCATAATCATCACAAAATTTGGATGCAGTTCCATATCCCATTATCTTGGCTCTGCACTGGATAACACTTTTCTGTTTTTGCAGTTTTGGCTTTAGCTGGAAAAATTGTACAGAAATATCCTTGAAAATATGGTCCTTGCATGTAGAGACTGCTTTGAGTCAACATTTCTTCTTCCAAGAGAGCAATTTTCTTGACAATTATTCTAGTGTTACCTATTTGTCTGTAAAAAGCCACCACTCTGTTAAAGACGACTGTTTCTAAGTAATTTTAAAATGCACAGTTTAAGCTATAGAAAACAACTCAGCAACTCAGCAAACTCATCTGTATCATTACCTCCTTTCCCTCCTCCCCAAAGATCCAAAGGAAGCAGTTATCAATTTTGCATTAAACTTACTTAGCTTGTTGTTTACCTCACTTGGCTTCAGGGGTTTATATGGAACAGGATGTGTCCTCTCAAAGTACCAGTTGCAAATCAAAGGATTTGGATAATAGTCTGGGAAGTGAAAAACTTGGACACATGGATATGTTCACAGTACTTGGGTGCCAATGTTGAAAGAAGCTACAGGCTTCTTTTGAGGATCTGGGAAGGAATCTCTTCTCTGCAGTTAAAAAGTGATGAAATAAAAGAACAAGTTGGCACATGCCTGTTTTATAGGAATTTCATGGTTTACGCACCATCTCATTCTGCTGTTTCCTGTCTGTAGATAACACTGTGCATCAAACGGGGTCCTGTTCTCTGTAACAGATGGTCAGGTCCCACAGAGGGATTTGGGCTGGTAACCAATAATGACATTTCAGTGCAGCAGCAGTGTGTGTGGTGTATTGTTAGATGCAGTGTAACATGGAGGAGTTGTTTATTATAAACTGAGGTCCCTAATGCCTTTTTTCAGTGGTTGTCCAGGAGGGAAGGTTAAAGATCTCATGTGTTCCTGCCTACCCTGTGTCTCCATGGCGTAAGAACAGATTCATCTAGTCAGTGCTCCTTTTCTCAAGAGAGCAGCTTTGCTGGCCAGTGTTATCTATTCTTCTATAAAATGACCAGTATGTTTGAGGTTTTGTTTGTAAAGTACACAGTACAAGCTGGTCAGCAAACACAACTCGATTTTTCTCTCCTGAAAATCCAAGTGAAAATTCCCTAATCAGCTCTGCTTGGCATGTATTTAATTATACCGTTTCCTCACTTGGCTTGCATATTTTTGGGTGAGGCTTGGGTGAGAGAATATGCCTCAGTAAATCAAGTCTGGCCAAAGTGTGGATGATTTATATACACATATTACTCCCAATGCAGTTCACCAACCAGTGCCCTGGGGTCAGTCAAAAGGCTTTGGACAATGCTCTGAGGCCATGTATACATGGACTGGATATGACCTCAGACGTTTATGTGCTACCAGCTGGCTAGGGAGTTGTACGCACGATTTAGAGTTTGAATGTTCCCTTGCAGAGGGTGCTCTGCCTTCATCCTTGCTCTGCTAAGGCAAAAACTCAGTGAGAACATGGGAAAGTATTATGTACAATGAAGGGAAGGAAAAGAGGAGCCAGTAAAAAGGAAAGTCACTAATTGATATTTTGGCATGTAATGAAGATCTTCATAGATTTTACATCTGTACAAAACAATAACTTCATTAATCCCTCTGAACTGTGCTCTCTATGTTCTCATCTGTAGCTAAAACCTTTGCCTTTAGGAATTAGTCCAAAAGATCAGAAGATTATTCTTCCATTATGGACTGCAGATTGTGTGTGTAGATTTATATGTTAAAATTACCAAATTAATTGATGTGTTATTATTTTTTAAATCCTAAATGGGCTGTTTGGTCTATGGCTTGGGAAAACATCATGAAGTCTCTAAATAAAAAAGAGAGTGCTTTGGAATGTGAAGTGCCTGAATACTGACGTCAGGTCATTGTGTTTCAGGTTGCAAATCAGTATATCTTTTTGAAGTGACTTGCATTTGAAAAAGATGTGTTCAAAGCTTTAATTGGCTTTAAATAAGTAACTGTAACTGAAAGCAAATGGCAATTTCATGACAGAATTTTCACCAAGTCTATAATGTTGGAACTTAAATGGTAAATTTCAGCAAAGATAAACTTCTTAATGTCTACATAACAGCAACACTGGAGAGATTAATGTACTGAAATCAAACAATGATATTGCTGTTTCTTATCGTGTCTTTTCAGGGTGCTTGGGAGAAAGACCTCAGTCATTTTGCTCTTCTCCTTGTAAACATAGTGACTGCTTAGATAATAGTCCTTGTTCTGATATTACTTAGCAACGTACTGTGAAAACACAAACATGCTGCTTTATTAAATGTACCACCTTAATTGTGATTTAAGTGCATTCAGAGGATATGTTCTCAGATAATTAAGAAGGGGACAGGCAAAGTCCACATCTGGCCATGAGGCTCATGCTGCTGGAACCTGCCCTGTTGGCATGGTCATTGCAAATTTTAGCAGAGATTAGGCAGCATGGAAGTTGCTTGCCCTGAAGAGTGGGTTCATTGGGTAATACGTGATGTAAAGCAGGGAGAATACTACTGGCAATTTGCTGTGGTGATAAAGAGCCTGGAGGAGTGGTTGCAGAAGGGCAGGTAGCACGGCTCGTGTGCTCGGAAACGCGGGCAGATGAAGGTGTTGCCTTGAAGGGTTTTGATTAGGAGGTCAGGTCAGCACTGTTGGCAACGGTCTGCCTGGGAACTGGAACCTGAACCAAACCTGCAGAGAGACAGCAGCCACACCAAAGGGACAGCAGCAGTTGTAGGTGTTATTGACACTGTTTATGACCGTGAATAATACTGGTCTGTATTTTCATATACATGGAATTGAGGACACTTTTATTGCTGGAGATCAACTCTCCCTTCCTCCCCTTCCGTAATCACATTTTGGTGAGAATGCTGAGCTCCCCTGAGGGAAACAAACTTCTCGTTTGTTGAAAAGTGTGGTCCCCATTCCTGAGGATATTTTCTACCTTCCAAAGTGGACTTGACTGAGACCTAATCAGTTAACATATTTAAACAGCAATGAAATAAAGAAGTGATATTTCAGATGAAAGTTGGGCAAAATTAAGTTTTAGTTTTGTGAATGACTCCATTCCATTTTTCACAAGTGGCAGTCCTGATGGTGATGAAAAGTTGTTTTGCTGTAATCAAAGGGCAGTGGCTGCCCCATGAATATAAAAAGCTAAAATTAAGGGATTAGAGACATGGTATGTAACACATTTGATTAATTTATGGAGCAAAAGTCAAGGAATGAAAAGTTTGCTGGGGTTCAAAGAGAACCCTTTTTGTTTTCTAATGCTGGCCTCCTTTCCTCTAATTTTTTGTAAGGAATAAATGACACACACAAAGGCAATATATAACAGGTTTTTTCCACCCAGAAAAATAGAAATTACATAGTTCACACCAAGTAGGAATGCTTATAATTCTTTTTAGAATGTAAATCTTAAAATAGTACAGTTATGTTTAAAAATCATTAATTTAGACACAGATTTCAGTGTAAAAAAACCAGGGCAGATATTTGGCATAAATTGAGATCTATATTGTTTCAGCTATATTGCTAGCACTATTTATTGCTGTGGCACAACGGCAGAAACATCAATCAACAATCTACTTTTCTAAATTGTACTGATTTCTTTCAGCTTCCGATACTCAATGAGTATATGGCTACAATAATAAAAACACTAAGATGCATTTCTTTGCTTCATTTATTTTTATTTGGCATGTAGTAATAGGGTATTGTTTTGACTTTTTAAAAGTCAGATTTTGTTCCTTTTAAAAAATGTTTTCCTCTTATCCAGTGTCAGCAGTGATTAGTCTTTGCTGTGTTCAAGAATTCTTTTTCTTTTTACTTCCTTCATGTGTAAATGATGAATATGCAAAATTATCTCAAGCACTGTCTAATGCATGAGACAACATATCTCTCTGTTATTGACAAATTCATTACTTTGGACTATGGTTATTCTTCATGCAAGGCTGAAAGGCCTAATTAGTGTTTGTAAAGTAACTTGAGATACTTGGATGAAAAGCACTACATACAATAAGTGTGAAGTGTTTTAACCACAGAAATGTGAGCTGGCAAGTTCAGTGGGGCAGGACAAAACCATGCAGCATTCGCAAGAGTATGTTCTCCCTGCACCAAAATACATCAGTGAAGTTATGATAGTCTGCTGGGGTTTTTTGCTCGTTTTGTTTTAAATCTGAACCATCCTGCAGGTATTTGCTTTTTCTCTCCTTTCCTCACATCACAGCATTGATACTTAAAACAAACAAAGAGCTGCAATTGTTTCTTCCGTTTATCCAGAGAGAAACCCTTGTAAATGAAATTTAAGAAATTCCTTGTCAGAATGGCTCTACATAATGATAATAGCCAGCTTTCAGGTGAAGGAATTAACAAGTATAAACCAATACTCTTCAATCCCTGTTCAATAGACTTGCTTGAACAGAGATCTTTAGGAATCTATACAGGACCAGGGTCAGACAGACTGCTGCTTTGGTTATCCCCAATGACAGTCTCTCCTATTTAAAAAAACCCATATCCCTGGGTTGGTTATTTTTTGGGTGTGGGGTTTTTTTGGTTGTTTTTTTTTGGTTGCTTTTTGTTTTGTTTTGTTTGTTTGTTTGTTTTTGTTTGTTTTTTGTTTTTTAATTTCCTAAGAACCCCACCGCCATTTGGTTTGATGCAGACTGTCTTTTTATTTTGACTTACAACATTTTTAAGTAGAGCGTGGTGGTTGTTTGTTTAATCAAAGGCACTGTGGAAACAAAGAGGCAGACCTAGAAGGGCAGCAGGAGGCCCCTCTGCTGCTGGTGTGGCAGAGGGGCTTGGGCCAGCAGTGTGATGGCAGTCCCCAAGGAGGGAACGTCCACGAGAACTGCCAGCTGTTGTCCTCACCCTCCCCTAAGGGTCAAGCTGCCTTTCTTACAACTCCCCCATGCTATAGTCCCTTTCCTGGGGCAGGAGCAGCCAGCTCTGGGCTCTCTTTCTTGAGAGAACATGATTTAATTTTGCCTGTGCTCAGAACAGTATTTCGGCACCCATGAGTTAACTTCTGTCCACAGCCATGTGGCAAAAATGGGTAATGGAAAAGGTAGTTTGGGAAAATCCCTCTCACTGCTAAGCCTGATAACCGCTGGCTTTTGGCCTCTCTTTCCCAGCAAAACGATAAAATTGCTGCAATTGCTGATTTTGCTCTTGAATCAGAACTGTGAACCGCAAAAGATCTACTGCTAAATAAGTATATAGGTATTTATCTTATTTTTCCATCTAAAACATATCCACACAATTGCTAATTCTGCCTCAGTCCTGCATGCCAACCTTTACCAATACTTTACCAGACTGGTGCCATGCTGTGATTTTTTGCACATGGATATTGGTAGGGAACAGGTAATGGCCATACTGCCACATTTTGAGAGTTGTCCTTTGGCTTACTTCCTGAACAGAACTTGTGCAGAGAACATGGTCAGATTTGATAGGGTTGGTGTATAAATGTTTTTTTTTTCCCCGTTAGAATAAGCCAAATACAGAATAGATTTGTTTTGATCTTTCAATAATTACTTTTGCACTAAAATCTCATAGGTTGTGGTTCAAGGGTGGCTTTTTTGTTGTTTGTTTTTGTTTTGTTGGGTTTTTTGTTTGTTTTATTTGTTTAGTTTTTGTGTGCAAGAGATTAAGTACTCATTGCATTGCTTATGGAAGGAACTGGCTATATTAAACCCTTGATATGTTAAAGGCTGTCTAGTAATACTGGCTGGATTTCTCAGGAAGACACAGACCAGAATTTTCTAGAAGTTACACTTGTCCAAAATTTTAACTTTACAATTCTGTTCATGTAAATCTTGACTCGAGATGCACCATTTTACTTTCAATAGCACAGGATTTGTCTCACTTTATTTTGGCTACCTATGAAGTACCTTTCCACATCTGGCTTGTCTCCGGTGGGACCTGTGCAGTCCATACAGTGATAAGATTCTCGTAGGGAACATTTCTTCTGACCTATTGTAGTGTCTGCTTTAGAATGACAGAATCACAGAAGAGTTTGGGTTGAAAAGAACCTTTAAAGTTCATCTAGTCCAAGACCCTGCAAAGAACAGGGACATCTTCAACAAGAATCACTTCTTGTTATTCTTCACGTCCCTTGCCAAGTCCTGTTCCAGTTTTGTCTTGGCTTTCTTGACCCCGTCCCTAATGCATTTGAACAGCGTCCCTGTACTCTCCCCAGGCCATCTGTCCCTGCTTCCACTGGCTGTGGATTTCTTTCTTAATCCTCAGTTTGAGGAAGAGGGGAGTGATCATTCCTCTTGCTCAGGCATGCAAGAAGAGTGGATGGAAGGCTCCCTGGAAGAAAAGGACCTGAACATAAGTTGGCAGTGTGATCAGGTGGCCGAGAAGGCCAGTGGCATCCTGGCTTGTGTCAGAAATACTGTGTTCAAGCAGGACCAGGGCAGTGATTATTCACTTGTACTCAGCTCTGGTGAGGCCACACCTTGAATCCTGTGTTCAGTTTTGGGCCCCTTACTAAAAAAGGACATTGATTTTGCTGGAGTGAATCCAAAGATGGCCAATGAGCTGGTGAAGGGTCTGGAGCACAAGTCTCATGAGAAGCATGAAGGAGCTGAGGTTGCATAGCCTGGAGAAGAGGCTCAGGGTGGACCTTATCAGTCTGAAAAGAGGTTTTTGCCAGGTGGGTGTAGGTCTCTTCTCTCAGCTAACAAGCAATAGGACAAGAGGAAATGGCCTCAAGATTTGCCAGGGATGGTTTAGTTTGGATATTAGGAAAAATAGCTTCACTGAAGGGTGATCAGGCATTGGAACAGGCCGCTCTGGGAAGTGGTAGAATCACCATCCCTACAAGTGTTCAAAAGGCACGTGGATGTGGCCCTTAAGGATACAGATTTGGCAATGCTGCATTAAAGGTCGGACTGGAGAACCTTAAAGGTCTTTTCCAACATAAATTATTCTATGATTCTGTTCTATGTACTCAGTGTTCCAACCATGGTGAATGAGCTCACCATTCTTAATGTAAAACTTTAAAAACTCTTGCTTTAAGAAGTGCTGCAAAGTTATTTTTGCAGGGTTAGTCCTTGCTTTAGTTTTAATACGGATAATTTTTTTTAATTTTTTTTTCCAGTACAAAGGTGAGTAGAGCTTGTACCTACTTGTAAGGCAAGATTAAAGAAAAAGCTGAATATAACACAGGTCCTAACCTGAGTTTTTTGATCATGTGGGTTTTTTTAATCCGTATTTATTTGACTGTTGTCCAAAATTTAACTCTTGTAGACATGGACAGCTTCTATTTGGTATGCTTTTAATTGGTTTTGGTCTTCTCTAATAAAGTATCTCCAGACTCCTGTAGTTCTCAGATAACCCATATAGACATGATTTCAACTTCATGCTTGCCAATTTGAAAACAGAAAACAGACTACTTGGAATGTGAAAAATAATTTTGTTCTTCATAAGCAAGAAACTGGTTTTTCTCTGTTCTAGGGAGATTGCTTTTTATTGACTTCAAATGTGTTCATTCAGTAGGGTGTCTGAAGAGGAGAAATTATGCTGATGAATTATCTGCAATGTGTTAAGTAATAGACACAAAAAGAAGCAAATTCTAGAAGATTTACTGAGAAAATCCATCAAAGAGAGCATTCGCATTTACAGGTCTACACATTTTTGAGGCCTCTACACTTGGTGTCATTCACACTACAAATGGGATCTGCTTATTTTATCTTCTTCCAATACCCTTTTGAATGCACTCATAATTGTATGGCCTATGAAGTCTAGCTTTGGAATTAACTTTATGATCTCTTTAGACTATTCCATATTTTTTTCTGAACACATTTCAGACAAAGCGTTAGCAAAAGGCATCACTACCACGGTTTGTCTCAAGGCCCCACCTTGGTCAAAAAGAGCTATGATGTTTCAACAAGGTCTACAGTCTTTGCCATCCAGTTGTCACAGAAGCTGGAAGAGATCCAGCATTATGGTTTACCTGAAAACCTGTTTCTGTAGCCTTACATCCAAGATCTCTAAAGATCCACTCACAATAATCAGGAGCAAAGACTCATCTGCAGCTACTGAAGGATTGTCTATATGGGGAAATTTGTTGGCAAATGCATAATAAATACATCAAAGTACTCTCTGTATTCTCCATAGCTTCCAGCAATAGAACAAGAGGAAATGGTCCCAAAGCTGCACCAGGAGAAGTTCAGGTTGGACATCAGGAAGAATTTCTTCACTGAAAGAGTTGTCAACAATTGGAACAGACTGTCAAGGGAAGTGATGGAGCCACCATCCCCAGAAATGTTCAATAAATGACTGGATGTAGCACTTAGTGCTATGCTTTAGTTGGCATGGTGGTGTTCAGCCAAAGGTGGACTCTATGGTATTGGAAGTTGTCCCCAACCTTAATCATTCTATGATTAAAACCTTGAAATAAAAGTTATGTGCTGTGTTTGTCCCTTGCCAAAGATTGGAGCTTTGCTTTTTCCCACAACAGTGGCAAATTACAGAACAGATATTCCACCATGTATGTGCTGCTTTTCTACCTTTATTATCTGATTTTATCCTTCACTGTTCATAAACAGGAAAGCAATGAGGAGTAATGAGCAGCAAGCAGTTGTAGACTGCCACAAGACACAAATGTCTCCAAATAAATTATTGCTTCAGAAACTAATGGAAAAGCACTTCTTTGCAGTCACTGAGAGTCTACATGCATCTGTAAATATACAGTGCTGTTTGAGCTCAGTGACTCTATGTCTATACGAGCTCTGCAAAAACTTCCATCAAAATTTCAACAATCTCTAAGCATTTTAAGTGTTACCTGCAGACATTAGCAAATCCTTCAATAATTGCTCAAAGCACTGACTATATAATGTACACACAGTGTCTAATTCTGTGTTTACTCTAAGCAAAGAATCATCAAAACAGTTCTTGAAAAATCTTCAATATTGGCTCATTAAAAGCACGGGTTAAAGGAATAGTTTCAATTCTTCACCTGGCATTCCTAATCTAACTGTAAAAAAAAAAAAAAGGATTATAGTACATGTCTGATATTTTTAATAATTTTTTCTAAGAATTTAATTTTATAAACAATTATTTTGACCATGAGTTTCACAGAAACCTGGGGAAAATCAGGAATTATTTTCCCTTTTTTTTTTTTTTTTTTTCTGTTTTTATTTGTTTTGGTTTGTTGGTTTGGTTGGTTGGTTTTTTCTGCCATGCTTTGGATAAATTTATTCTGGATTTGGATAGCTTGTCAAAACAGACCTAGAGCCAAAGTATAGCAGCTTCAAACCCTAAAAATATTAAATTAATACAGCAATATCAACCCAACTGTCTTATTGTAAGAGATTGTTCAGTATTTTTAGTTCCCAATAGAAATAAATCTTACTGCTGAGATCTGTGACTCTAAATGATATTGTGAAGAAGTTGACTTAAACCTCACAAACTGAGCTGACAACCTTCATTTTTAGAAAACAAGGCTTTTTTCTTTTCTCAGAATTTATCCTCCCAAAGCTATATGTTACAACCCATGTTGGGCTTATCTTCTTAGCCATGCAGTGTGATCTAGGAAAGGCTTTGAATACCATGAAGGACATTTATGTGCAGCAGATGAATTTCCTCTTGTAACTTTGTTCCACTGATCAGCGAAACCAATTTAAAAGGGGGGGGGGGAGGGGGGGAAAGGCAAATACATAACATATGCAGTTTGTGTCAACATAAAAGTGTTCAACAAGGCGAGGTAGGTCTGAGCTCAAATGTTCAAATTTGACTCCAGAACGGCTGGAGAGTGTTCACATCCCATATGGTCTTTCCTATGAGGAAATGGAGATTTCATGCAAGCTTAATGTTTTGATGACTGTATCTTCTCTCTATCTGAATGAAAGTCCGTGGCTTCAACATAGCAGGGTAGTTGAAAGAGATCTCAGATATGTCATGTATTGAAGAGATCATAGTAATCTGACCTTGGGTCAGTGCAGGGGTTTTCTCATATGCTTCCCTGGCTTCAACAGAGTTTTGGGGGAAAGCTGAGATTACTTTCTGTGGCAATAACAGACATTTTGCTGCTTTGGCTTTTCAGCTGGTTAAGATGAGACCTGCCTTTCCATATTGAATATTATGCTTTTGTTTAGTTTACTGACAAGTAAAAAGAGTGTTGTGCAAGTTCAGATCTCTCAGCATGTTTGGAGAGGGTTTTTTTTACATTCTTAGCTGTTCAGTACCAATACTTGTAGGGAAAAAAGCAAGACTTACCATGTTCTGCTATATTATTATGTCAATTGCCTGCTTTCCATGGAAAGCAGCTAGCTTCTCTGCAATTCCCAAAACCAAGCTGATTTTAGGGCACCTGGTTCTGTTTTTTTGTTTTAAGATGGCTCAAAATTAAGACTTTTACTGATTCAACGAACTGAAGACCTTTCAGATTTTATTTCAATATGACTCAAAATTGAGACATTTTCTGTTTCTATGAACTGAGGAGCCAGGAGAGGACAAAGCTGATCCTGGACTGACCCACAGAAAGCAGAGTAAAAAGTTTTATGTCTAATGTAGTCTGACCCTGTGGGGAAAAAAAAAAAGATGAAGGAGTAGTAGGAGGGATGACCAAAGATGAAAAAAAAAATGGAACAGAGAAGTTTCATCCTGCTTGGAAAAGAAAATACATAGTAGTGGCTGTTATAGGAGTGCTCATAACCTTAGCCAAGCAATGATAATGGTTTTCCTGACATGCAGGGCAGATCCTACAGTGCAGGTAGGTGAAGGTACTTTTTTTCTGAGTGCTCTCAAAGATAGAAAAGTGTTTGGGCTTGTAAAGTCTCCATCAGTTACAACTACAGCTAAAAAGAGCAGAAGCCAGGGATACAGAGCAGCTTATTAGTGCTTAAAGTCAAGCAGTGTCAATTTTCTCATATCCAGTACCTATTTTGCAGAAATTCATGCAGAAGTTTTACAGTGAATCATGGAATGAAGTCTTACCTTTACTTTGGTCCTGGTTCAACATCCAGCTCCAAGACTTTTTATAGCTGTATTTATAGGGCACACTGCAAATTGTAATTCAGAAACACCTGAGCTCAAGCTGAACTACCTGGGCTGCATTAGCTATGCCTGTTAGAAAAAACCATGGTTCTAAAGCAATGGTTTTGTATATCTCTAAAGATACCCTACACTGCACTTTCTCCACACACTCTTTGGATTGTTAAGCTATCCTCTTCAGTGACATAAGGAACTTCCCACTGCTTGCAGTTTGCAATCTCCATCATCTTCATTTCTTTACAGTGGTGTTCCAAGATCTTAGTACCTAACACAGGAAGGAATAAATCCTAGTGGCTAATGGGGATGAATACATACTTTAATTATTCCAAACTATGGAGTTAGAATAGGCAGCTTAAAAGGAGGAGACGAAAGGCCAGCTGGAAGACATTGTCTATGGTAAGAAATTATTATAGCAGTATTTCAGATGGTTGGGTAGTTTATCTAGTTATTTTAAGGTGATGGAGAGATCCACATTACATTACATCAAATAAATGTCACTTCAATCCGGTCTGACAAAATATGTAATTTTCTTTTCCCACAGCATCAGCCACAGATTGCAACACCACTGCTTGGAAACTGGAATAGCATATATATGAAAGGAAAGGTTTCTCTCTGAAGATGCTCAAGGTGAGACCCACAGAATAGAATCACAGAATTGTTAGGCTTGGAAGGGCCCTCTGGTGATCATCCAGTCCAACCTCCTGCCAAAGCTGGGTCAACCACGTGCACTTTGTATGGTTAGATCATGTGGGTACTGAAGTAGCTCCTACCTTATCCTATGTTTGGTGCTGCTTAGAGCAGGTTCTTTAGGATACATGACTTTCTTGCATGGGCAGTCCTCTGTGTTAGTTCTGTAAAATCACTGGGTTTTCTACTGGTGCGGGAAACTGGTGAGTATTTATGCCATAGCACCAAAATGAAATAAAATTTAAAATTTAACACAGACAAGTGCAACAAAAACAGAACAACATGAAAGATTTCCTTCCTGAAAACTCTTAACAGGTGAGGCCCTTCTTTTGCAAAAATATCTTCAAAGACACTTGCCAGGTGGACCTCACAGAAGATTAAAAAGGAAAAAAATCAGTTAATATAATTGTTCTGCTATGGTGCAGTGTATTGCCTTTTTGAGAACAGAGACATGGGAAACTTCCTTGCCTCTGTCTTCTCTGAACATAAAATCAGATATTAAAGAGCATAGACTACAAAGTATGTTGCTATTTGCACACCACAACGATTTGAAGGTGATTGGTAGTTAATATTAGTTTTCCAGGCTAACTGTGAGTCTGTTAAAGTGGTTGGTGCTGTGGCATGCTGGCTTTTTAATAAAGGATTTCTGAAACCTATACTAATTTTGCAAAATACTATAGAAGAAGGGCTGAAAACCAATAATTTCCGTAGCTTTTCATTGAAATTATCATTAAAATGCAGAGGATGAATAAACCCCTGCCTTTGGGCTAAAAAGTCTGGATTGCTGTCTGCCTGCATTTTCTTTAAATCTGAAACTAATTCTTCTACTTGAATTTCTATCTGATTTCATTAGTTTTAGGGTTAAGGGCTGTGGGGGTTTTTGTTGATTTTGTTTTAGTAAACTGCTGTAGAAATTTTTAAAGTGTGGTTGAGAGAGTCTTGGGACCAAATTCAGACTTTGTGTAAGTGAACACTTTGCTCTGGGTCTGAACCTTGCACCACAAATCTCTGTCAGGTGCTGAAATATGTTCCTGTTGTGCATAACTATTTGGAGATGTTTGTCCTGAAACTGTCTAGGGCACTCAAATGTAGAGGCTAATGTCCCCAGTGCATTGGCATCATTGACAAGGACTTCAATATAGATATTAAACATTTGTTATGAATTAGTCATAATATTTTGTAAGTCAGTAATTGTTATAATACTTAAATTTTTAATAATATTGTATTCCTAATATTTAGGATATCAGAGTTTGTTGCAAATACCCTCCTGGCTGTAGAGAGAAGAAGCCCTTCTGGTGACAGAAAGGTCTGTGCTAGTGAAGGTTGTTTGTAACAGCACTTCCTCAGAACATGCCCAGTTCCTGTTAATCTTGTTTAGGCATGAGCTCCTTAAGGTATAAATGCTGATAGAAATCTTACTTGTTTTGGCTGGAAATACCATCATAAACCTAACAGGTAATTTTATAATTGAAAAACATAGTGTTGACTCAGTAACTTGATGTAACAGAGAATTGAGAAATATTAATACAGCCCCATTTAGACTCACCTCATGGAGATAACTTCTAGGATAAAGGTCAAGAATGCAAATACATGTATTGCACTAGTATAATTCCTGGGCCATATCACACACACTGTATTTTTGGAGGTGTTCAGGTGATTGCCCTGAAATTATATGCATTTAAGAGGCTATCAGCTTGATGACGCTTTCAAAAAGCAGCTTTTTGTTTCGCTATTTCCCACTTTAAAGAATGAAGATTGCCCTTTTCCACCTCTCTCTATATAAAACTATTTTATGAGGTGCTCACATACCATTGCAGTAGAAATGGTGGGATTACAAAGGTTATGATTTCAGAAGACATCCTGGTTTATCAATAGCATAAATGCATAGATTCACCCAGATGGATTATTTTGACTCCTGATGTGCCTGCAAATACTGTCATAGTAGATCCTGAATTTCTTTTGCTATTCTGTCTGAAGTTATGGAGAAAAAAAAATTAACATACAATTTGTTTCTTATAGTTTATGCTACTCACTTCATTTTGCATTCTACTTAAAAGAATCCAGAAAAAATAATGGTCAAATAATCATGACAAAACCTACTCTGTCAGGAGGACTTTGCAGTATACTCTGTCATTCTACGGAAAACATAACAGGAACGGGCATTAGAATAGGTTTCCCAGGAAGGTGGTGAACTCACCATCCCTGTAGGTGTTTAAGACATGCCTAGATCTGGCACTGGGTGATACAGTTTAGTTGCTTAGTGGTTACAGTGATGGTGCTGGGTGGATTGTTGGACCGGGTGATCTTGTAGGTCTTTTTCAACTTTGATGATTCTATGATTCTATCATGATTAACTTAGTTTTTGCAAGGCAACTGAACATGAATGTTAATGAACGTGAAAAGTTGTATCTGCAACTTTCCTATATCCTTGTTCTGTTTTGGATTTTTTTTAATAACATAATGTAGGCCTATAGGGAAATTAAATGTCCCTTTAAGCTGATCAACAATTCAGACCCTAATGAGGCAAAGATTACAAATGGCTGTATTGAATATAGAGCAAAAACCAGGCAAACATCCCTTGTTAATGTCTTCCAAAGCTGCTCAGTTTTAGTATAACAGGGCTGTGTGGAAATTGATAACAAGCATAAGCTGCCTTGGGCTGCTGGCCTGGGTCCTGCCTCCTGTGCTCCGGTAAGGTCTGGTCTTCCGATACAGAGCAGAGAAGCAGCGTCTTCCTAGTTTGGCAGGAAGCACATTTGCAGTGCTTGGATTATTAACATATGTTATAATCACAGAAATTTTTAATTAGCTTGAAAGAGAGATAAGCCAGACACTAACACTGACAGAAACTGACTCTGTGTTGAAGAGCTTTTATTTCTTCTGTAACCTCACAGTTTCCCCGCATCAGCACCTGAGGTCCTATGGACAACACAGAATCTTTGTATGGTCCATACCCATTAACAAAGCTCAGAGGCTATTATGATAAAATACAGAGTATACTTTGATCTTTTTTGACCAACAAGTACTGCTATTTTTTATTCCACAGATATTGTCCAACTACTGTGAAAAAAACTGCAATTGATTATTTTCACAAGCTTGTAACTTCCAAATTACTCTAGAAATTAATCGTATCTCAAAAATTATTGTAATTTCTTGTTTACTCATTATTTCTTCTTAATATATGAGGAATAAATGCTTACCAAAAACATTAATCCATGAAGTAGAAAGTAGCTTTACTTCATTATACGTTTTCCTAGTTTATCTTAGACAAAATCTTTTCATTCTGAGTCAGAAAAAATATTTTATTCCATAAAGCCATTGTTTCATCTAGCTCAAAAGCCTGTCTTCAACACTGACAATTACCAAGTAATCCGTAGTGGTAATTGCAAATGAAGAAACATTATCTTCTGGTAAAGCTGCTCTCCAGCCCAGCAATAATTTAGACTCGGGAGGAGAAAGTCTGCCAGACTTGAGGCTTAAACAACTCCATCTGAAGCTACTGGAAATACTTTCAATTAATTAAATGATAGTTTTACTGAGCCACTTAATTTATGCCCTAAAGCAGGTTTGTTAAGCCTTGTAATGATTATTATGGTTATCAAAACTGCAGGTAGTGGTCTCAATATATAAACATTTTATCTTTGCCTGGATCTCAACAAATAATCTCTCATACCAAGAACATTTCTAAACATCTATAGATTTTCATTAACCTGGAAAAAAACCCAAAAAACCAAAAACCGAAGGAACCTTCTCAAGTAAGTTCATGTGTGGACATTCTTCTAGTTCTTCTAAAGCAAGTATAAAAGTTTAACAAATGAACGCATGCCTACTATTTGCCATGCTCCCAGGGCTTATATATATAACCCAATTACTCTCTGAAAAGAGCTATTAAAAATAATTAAACTCATCTAAGAGGGCCCTTATGATACTCACAAATGACTAGGTAAAGAGAGCCACTTTTTCCATATTAAGTTTTACGTGACAGCCCAACTATGTCAGCTAAAAATTTGCTTATTTTTTTTTATGAATATGCACCACTGAATCCTCCTCTGGATTTATGATAAACAGGAATTGTGTCAGCACTTCTCTGATAACAGGCTGTGGGCAGACGCTGCATTTGGAAAGGGGAAATTGCACAACAGAGCTCTTTGGTCAAAGCAAGCAAATGCACCCAAGAATAGTTCAATTCCTAATGAAAACCTTTCCAAGTACAAAGGCTTGGCTGACCCTTAGTCTGCAGCTCCCAGGGCACAGAGGTGTCTCCAATTCAACTGCTCAGCACAGCACCTACTAACAATGGTTGGAGACTTTTGTATTTGGAAGATAAATAGTATCTCAAAAGCAGAATGTCAGGACTGATGAGCACCAGGACTTACAGATAGTGCTTTTAATAAACACACCAGTAAAGTTTGAAGAGCTTTGCCTGCTCAGTGTGCTACATCGCAGATGAGAGTATTCCCACTTTTCCTGGCCGAATGTTGAGGACTGTCTGATCTCAGAAATGCATCCCCACTGCTTTTTCTGTCTCTCTGCAGTCCTCACCTAGAGACAGACTAAAGCTGTATGCCGGCTACTTTGGAGGAACTTGATATTCAGAGGTGTGTCCCTCTGGCTCCCCAAGACTGGGTGAGGCCCACACAGAGCACTTGCGGGGGCAGTGGTGTGGGGCAGAGCAGCACAGACCTGATGCTCTCAGATCAGCCTAAGGCAATCACTAACACAGCACCACCTGAGTAGCAATTTTTTAAATTTTTTTTTGCGTTTTTTTTGCACCTGGACTCTAGATTCTGCTTTATACACCCAAGTCTCACTTCAGACCTTTCCCTAAATTTCACTTATGTTTAGAAGCAAAATGCAATGGCTAAGTGAAACCCACGTTGCTGGCTCAGGTATCAATTTCTTTAAACATTTGGTTACATCGTGTCTGCCCATAAAGAAATCTGATTTGTATTCTGGTATTTTTCAGTCTGCCACAGCCATTAGAAGTAAAAGGCAGCCTAACTTCAGAATGTAACCTGGAACCTTTTAGAAAAGGAAATTTGGATTTATTCCACTGGAATTAGGACAAAACCAGATATTGAGATCAGTTGGACTACAAAACCAGACAAAGTTAGGGTGTGTTGAGAACAGTAGTTTGGGCTCAGACAAGTTTCTTATCATGAATTATTCATGACAGTGAACTAGTAAGAAGATTCTGATTCTTTCCTGTAAGACATGTTACTTTAGGGATGAAATTACAGAAACTTTCAGTGCTTACAAGTTCTCAGTATCCCTCAGAAAACTTCCCCCCCTTTCTTTTAAAGCTTAAGTTCATTAAGTTTTTTTGAGAATCTGGTGGCTTTTAATGTTCTGTAAAGGGAAGCTGGTGCCTTTGTGAATGGTCTTTTACAGTGAAGTAAAATACACAGGACGTGGAGCAAGAAATAGATAAGTTCTGATTTCAACTGTGTCTTAAAAATGTATGAACTCTCTGGGATGGGCTAAAATCAAACTGGAAATCTAGAGTGGGATCTGGCCCTTATGTATATGATTTTAGACACCTACATTTGGCATATGGCCTCCCTCTGAAGACTGGTAGACCATTCCTCCTCTGCTGCCTATAAAAAGCACACAAGCACTCACTTCAGATCTAACTGTCAGCTATTGGAGAGGTAGATTTCTGCTTAATTTACAGCAATAGACCTTGAAACCTTCCAGGTAGTGTATGACTTTCCAATTATTTTTTATCTGTAAGGAAAGCGAAGTATATAGAAATACACATGGGGAAAAAAACATGTTCTGTCTAAAGGCACATTTCCTGTAACAGAGGCAATGCCAGTTGTACAACAAAAATCGTTTGCAGATTTATGAGTTAATGGTATAAAACCTTAAAGAGGTATTTGCATTCCTGACCTCATAGGTAGGAAGCTCATGTGACTGGTGACCAAGGTGTGGAAACTTCATTCTGAAGGAGGAGAATAACAAACACCATTGTGGTTTTGGGTTTGTTTTAGGTGTTTGGGGGGTTTTCAGTTTGATGGTGCTTTGGGGTTTTTTGTTGGCTTGGTTTTGCTTTTACTTTTTTTTTAAGAGAAAGAAGAAGTGAACATGCATAAAAGACTTCTGCAACTCTGAGTATTTACAAAACTTTGTCCTATATTTGAGAAGGGCCTGTGCTGAAGGAAGTGCTTGCATATTAACCCTATTTCCAGTCTTTTTCTAAGCAAATAGCCTGCATTGTGAAAAGTTATTGATCAGGGGTTAACTTTCTTATATTCTTTGAAAGAGAGCAGATCTGCTGAATTGAACCTGCTGAGATAATCATGTTGAATTGAAAGGGAACTGTACTCTTAAAACCCCTCCTGCAGCTAAAGGCACAGCTCTTGAGTGAAGTGGTGGCTGGCAATAAAAGTGAGGGTGCCCTTAGGAGATTAGGAGGGCAATAGCATTATGCTTAGTTGGCCTGTAACTTACTCCTGCAGCAGGCAATAGTACAGTACATTATTCCCTCACAATAACAGGCTGTGTTGTGGGTGGCTCACACATGCACAATATCAAATATTGTGGCTATCTGCAATCAATGAGCAGATTCTATCACTAATTTTGAGACTGCTCATCCACTGTTTTTTCATCAAGCATTTTTTCTGTATTGTCTCCTGGGGGAGTTTTCTTTGCTTTCTATTTTAGACTTCCATTAGCTTCATTTAAGGATCGTTTCACAGTGGAAGATGTATTAGGTTTCTGTGTAAACTGTTAGGAACTGGCTTTAGTAGAAGCTGTGAGAGAAATACAGAAAGTATGGGTTGTGGAAGTCATCTGCAATGATTCCCTTGTGGCATTGAAGGGGTGATAAGAACAGATAAAATTAGTCCAGAAACAATGAGCAATAAAATGGGAGGTGCCTTCAGAATTGGAGAGTAAACAGCTGTTCATTTGATTCACTGCACTCATGTTTTTGTATCCTTTTCCTGTGCACAAAAGAAACACACTATTAATGTAGGTCTCCTGCAAACTAACAAAAGGATCTGGAATACACCTTTCCATGTGCTCCAGGAGAATTCACTTCTGCAGGGAATGAAGTGGGGATAAAGTGGTCTCCACTTCTCCTCCTGTAGTTGTGAAGGGTCAAGGAGCAATTGTGATAGCTGAAGTATGTTCCCTCAGTTCACAGAAATACAAGCAGGAGACATGAAAGCAGGAGACATCTTACCAAACTCAACACTGACTAGAATGCGTGTATATTTGTGCTCAGCCTTTCAGATGGTCCTTTAGAAAAATCATGCAAGACTCTTGCGAAACCAACAGGGTTGATAGTTCAAATAATTTTTCTCTCCGTTCTTGACATTTCACGAATGTCCAAGGGAGGAGGTGAAGTGTCCTGGCCACCTCTCTGGCACAGTCACACCCTGGGCACCACCTCACCTCCTGAGGGCTTTTCTCCTGCATGGTCCTCAGGGGATCTCTGTGGCAGCTGCTGCCCAGAAGCCACCAGTGCACTCCATTTTTACCTCTACTCAGGGCAAATTCTCTTGAAGATTTGTGCCTGGCAGGATGCCACTCATTGACTCGACACCACTGTTTCAGCACTGATTCTGCTGCTGTTTCTTTACAGAACTTGTACATATTTGGGTTCTTCCTTTCTTTCTGTTCATTTGCTTTTGATCATACGGATCATTATTTTGTACTTGTTGAGATTTTCAACTATTGCCAGTAATTGCAGTGGTATAATGATATAATTCTTTGACAGATCTCTTTTGTTTTAACTCAGATTTATGGCCAGTTATCCACAGCTTCTCTCAATTCATTTTCGGCAAAATCCCTTTGTTTAGACTTGAGCCAAAAGCACTTTTTTTTCTGGAAAGCACTGAAAGAAATGGTTCTGGCTGCCTCCTTTTGACAAAAGATAATTGGAAAATATTAGATTTCTCACTTTACTGAAAGGTATCCAACCTTTTGTAAGAACTCCTTTTGATTTTGATGAACACTGAAGAGAAAATCTTTATTCAACTTCATTCACATTCAGTCATTGCTATAGTTTGTATGAGATACCCACTTGCTCACAGAGTTCCAAAAGCGGTTATTGTGAGGAAAAGTATTTGAGGAACACACTTGCACATTAACTTAATTCTTTCAGGTACAAGAGAGTGTTTAAAAAATACTGGAGTTTTCAAACACTTTTTCTTCCTTTTTCCTCTCCCAGTTTTTCCGTTTGGGGGTGGGGGGAGGTATTTTTACTTTTCTCAATTTTTTGAATTTTGCTATGTTGGAAGAAAATTTAAGAAGGGGTAGGAATTTCTACTTCATGCAGAGATTTTTCTTTACAAATCAAGTTGTAATCTATCTTCAGCCCCTGTAGAAACCTTCATCAAATTCCCATATGACGTGTTTGGATCCGATTTTAAAATTTCCCCTAAGAATATATTTTTGACACATCAATACTCAGGTTTCAAGAAACATCACTTTATCTACCTCCTTTCAAAACAGAAAGTTGTATGCAGACACCTGGAAAATATTATTTCCAAAGTGACACAGAACTGGAAACCCTTCTCATTCTGTACTCAGAGAACTTCTTTTTTTGTTTTAAGTGGACAAAAAATATTTTCCCGTCACCATTAAATTATATCTATGTGATGAGGAAATGTAAATGTTCCAAAACAAACCAGCAGAATAAAAGGGGAGAGTTCAACAGTACCTAAAAAGACAGTTGAAACCATACAAAACAGATCTGGTTTTTGCCTCCTGTAATGCTTCTCTCTCATTCCTGCCATACACCATTGGCTACGATCATCCCATACCACCCTGTGCCTTTTCTGGATTGTGAAGTAGGTAGAACCAGGGCCTGTCTTTAAAATTTTGCAGGCTACTATGGATATCAGTGGTTTTGCATAAATATGGCAATATGATTGTGGCTGCTTGTAGGTTCACAGTTGTTATGACAATAGTCCCTGGCTTCTGTGTCTACCCTGTGACTTTAGAAGCACAGCAACAGCCGAGGAAAACAATCCCTGTTCACTCACCTGTCAGGGCACCTTGCCAGCTGAACAAATCCAGTTCCACCCAGCAGAGATGTCTCTAGGCATTTCATAGCAATTATGAAAATATACAATAAAAACTATCCTTATAAATTGTAATTCATATGTGTACATAGTAGCAATTCCTTTCAGTGAAAATGCAAAATGTTCATGAAGGAAAAAGCCAGTAGTGCTACATACATGAAATTGAACTACAAGGCCTGGGAATGTGACCTAATAAATGAATAATAAACCAGACAGACAGATAAGAAGGGCTTTTTCTCAGAGTTCTGCAACTCACACAACTTAATCTTTGTAAGGGAGGGAAGTGTTGCAAATGCTGCCTAATATTTTTCTGAAGCTCATGTCTTCTGCAAAAAAAATGTAGTAACCATGCTGAAATGATTACAGTGATTGTACCATGAAATGGCTTGGATTTGCTCATCTGGCTTCAAGTTCAGAGGAATGACCAACAAGCTGACTTATGTTCTTAGCAGTGTAGACCCAGAAGGGTTCGAGCAGATGTTGCAGGCTTACTCCAGGCAAATACATGAAGTTTTGTGGTTTCTCTTAAGTGTTTGCTAATGTCTACCACATTGCAAAGTCAAATGTCCTTTCTCAACAGAGCTGACTATTCATAATACAATACAGATGATTTAATCTGTGGTTAGGACTTTCCATTTCTACTCGAGCTGTTTAAAGTCTGAGCTGCTCAAACCTGCATTATACTGACATACAAACCAAAAAAAAAAAAAAAAAAAAAANAAAAAAAAAAAAGCCAAAAATCCCTATCAGTCCCAAATCCTCAAACTCTGTCAGTTCATATGTCCACACTTGGGTTATGTTGTGGTGCTATGACCATGTGCATGTCCATGTGCTACTGTGACCTCGCTCCTCCAAGTCCGTATCTGAATGCAGTGGCAGCTTTGTAATGAAAGTTTTTGAAGCAATTAGAGGTGAGTGTATTTTCAGAACTAGGGGCACCCTGATCTTGTATGTTCTTGATTCTTTTGTTTGTAACGCAGGTTCACCCACACTTCTTCCTTATTTGTGACTCACAAAAAAAACTCAACTAACTTTTCATATTAAAAATATTATTTGCAATTCATTACCAGGTAAAGCTGTTTTAATACAATCATTCTTTCAAAACTGATCTAAATTCTCTTTGCAGTCCTGACTATGTTGCAATCTTGAAGAGATTTGTGTTGTTTGGTTTTGTTTGGGTTTTTTTTCCCAGACAAGCAGTTTATACCAAAAATGTGAAGTTCCTGAAGAACTCAGAGGAATTAGTTTTGAGTGCGGTGATTCTTTTTGGACAAAAGCATTAGGTGGTAGAGGATTAGAAAATCCCAAACAATTTGTGTTGACATCTTTAAACAAAGACATTTATTTGAGTTTTTTTGAAAAACTGCTTTGGATAATAAATGAAGACAGAAGACTGAGATATTTGAGTCATACAAACAATACACTTTGTGTCAGAAATACCTCTGCTGGCAAAAAATGTATTCTGAATTTCTGTTGGTTTAGCAAAACAAACAATGGGGTTTGGTTGACTGAAGATTATTTTCTTTTTTTTTTTCAGTTTGGGCAGAGCACCAAAAAAAAAAAAAAAAAAACCAAACAAAACTCCCAAAAAACCCCACCAATTTCATACATAGCACTGCTCCTGTGTAATTCCCAGAATGAGGCAGAACAAAATAAAGTTTATATCTTAATTGAAACACTGGACACTTTGAAATCAATGGCAGAATTCCCATTAATTTTACTGGGGTCAGGTTTTTGCCTTCATCTTTTTCTTACAGCTCAGTTTTCCTTCATTATACATTTCAGTACTGAAGGAGACTTCTTTTTGGTCAAATCATTGCTAGTGAATCTGTCCCAAGAGAAACACGCCATACACACTTCTCCCTTCTGTCCTAAAAGAGCACTGGAAAAAGCACATTTCACCAACTTTTATAACATATATGGGCATTTTCAAATGTATCTTAATGTCTTTGTCTATAGTAAACCCTGGTGAAGATGGTAATAATTTTTGACAAGCACTTCCCTTGTGTCTGGATTTTGAAAGGAAACCTAGAGCATAAAATGGCCTTGTTCTAACCATGCAGTGGATTGAAACCAGCAGAAGCTGATAGCAAACAGCTTTTCTCAAATATAAGTTTGGTTTGCTTTCCCATGGATTTCTACTTTGCCTTTTGCTGCAAGCTGGCAGCACTATTTAAAAAGACAGGACAAAAATCAAACTCAGAAATTGCCTTTAAATACTAATTATTTTTTTTTTCATAAACTTTACTTTCTCCCTGACATCCAAAAGCATAGGAAGAACATTTTCTTATTAAGAAAAAAAAAAAAAAAAAAAGCCTTCAGAGAGCTTTCTTCAGAGCATGGAGCAAAACAGAGGATTCCCAAAGTGGAAATCTCCACCTTAGAGGGTCAGAGCAGCTATTTCTATTTCTGAGGTAGCTCAGCATCATGCACCTCCAGTTCCTTCTGTTTATTGAGTCAATAGCAAGTCATAAGAAAAATGAACTTTTCACCCCTGTGTGAGAATAAAGCAGCATTAATTAGATCACAGGTGGGGTTTTTTTAATGCAGCTTTAAGGTTGTGGCCTATCTGAAAGCTTTTGAAAATTCAGCTATTTTTATGACAGAGTTGGGGATGCAGTGTATTTTCTAGAGCTAACAAGTCATCATATCCATCAAGCCATAGTAGCTGAGCATGTGCTCTTTATTACTGAAAGTTGACTGTGTATCCGAGACCTCCAATGCCTAAAAAGAAGTGTTACTGTTGTGTGTCTTCTTATCTTACAAATACACCATTGTGAGAAAGCAAAAGTTAATGTGGTCAATCAGGATAGAACAGAATTCATCTCACCCTAACCTAAACACCTCCAAATGTCAAGGCATCCCGTCCCAGTCTGCAGTGACATTGATGATTATAGAAGCTGAGGCTCCTTGCACTCCTCTGGACACCTCCTTCGGGGTGCCCTTTGAAACTGGAGAGGACATTTTTGCTTTCATTTTGCCTGCTAGCATTCTCCAAGTTAAAACTTAAATTAAGTGTAGACATTTATTTAGTTTTGAACATGTTATTTACATAATCATGGTTTTCACCAATCTTATAACTGCTGTTAGAGGTAAAATATTCAGGTCTTTCCTGTACTGAATTTGGTTTTCATTTACTCATGGTAATACATGTTTATGTTTTTAAGCAAAATCTCTTGCTGCTTGTGATTGGAGATTCCTCTGGGAGGCAAAGCTGATAACAGCTCTCACCTTAAACTAAATTAGGAACATAAGTTCCTAACACGGTGTTAAAAAAAACAATGAAGCAAATAAAAAGAAAGTGAAGAGCAAGTGAAATTCTAACTTCACATTGAATGACAAAGACACTGAACTTATTGATGAAAGCACAAGGGTCATGTTCAGGCATCAGGCTATAAATGCTAAGAAGGCACAAGACATCCTGCAATGGAAGAGAAAATGGTTACAGGTCTGAGAAGAATATTTCTTTAATGTGGCATATTAAAATAGCCATTTTAGCTTTGCAAGGAATAATTTGTAAATATATATATGTATATACATCTTGTACCACACATTTCCTCCTCTCTTCCTGCTGGACCAGCCTATCCCTTCTTCCCATTTTCTGCTGCAGCAATGTCATGGCTTTTCCTTTCACTTGCTCCGGCAGCTGCAGTCCCACCCTCGTCTCGGCATTGAGCACACACAGTGATTACATACATCTATTGCAAATGATCATTTTCCCTTCTGCCTCCCAGCTACAAATTCCCATCACAGAATACCCCTCTTTAAATCTCTTCTTTATTGAGTTTCATCAGCATAAGGCCATTGTTAATACATCTGTTTGAAATAAAAAATAATTTCCCTGTGTCTGCCACCCCCTCTCCACTACAGAGTCTCACCCGATTCCAGGTTCCAGCCGTGATTAACCAGCACACATGTGTTTCAAATAAAAGTTATCTTCTCTTCACACACCCCTCCTCCCTCTCCCAGCTGCAGACTTCCCTGCTGCGTTATCCTCATTTGTAACTTTTCTGCCTTGTTTTCAGCCATGCTCTCTCATCAGTGTCTTCCCTGTTATTTGTATTTGCTTGTGGATGTGTTTAGCACCTTTCTTTCAAAGAAGAGGCTCTGAAAACATATAATGGTATCACAGTTTTCATTTTAGACCAGGAAACTCAAGTCGGCAGAGTTGGAGAAACTTGCCGCTTGGTGCAGAGCAGGCATAGAAAGCTTTGGAATAACATTTGGGATGGCACCAGATTCTCTACTGGTGTCAACTGGCACTGGAAATCAAGATATTTGGGCCAATGGGCATGTGTCTGTGTGTTGGATTGCTCTCCTTCCCTTTTCAAAGATTCAAAGATTTTACTCTTTTTGGAGATAGATGTCTTTGGGAAGCATTACTTACCTGTGGTTTATATATAACTTATGGTGGGTTAAAGAAGTGGTGGGTTTCAGACCTACAGGCACATCATTTCAGCTGTTTTTCAATGGCCAGAAACAGTCTTAAATTTGTGAAAGACCAGGGCACAGGCCCATCCTTGCTCCCATCTGCACAGCAGATGGCTTGTGCATGTCCCTAGTTTAACCCAGTGGGGCTCTGGGTAATTACCCTGGCTGCTCGTGCCTCTCGCTGCAATTATTCACACCCAAACTGTGTTTCAGTCTACTATGCAAGAACTCTCAACACTGAAATACTTTCCCTTCCTTTGCCTATCCTGCTACAAACATAACCAGAACACAATGGTGCAGACAGTCCTTACGCTTTTGGTGTTTATATTGTGTCCCAAAACTTGTATTGTCAACCCCAGCTACTGAAAAATTCTGAACTGTCCTCTAAAGCATTACCAAGACAAAAGAATTAATTAGCAAGCTTGTGTGTCTGGCTTCTTGCCTCGAGTCAAGATTTTCAATTTTACTCTGTGACTGTAGTGTCTAGATATGGTTTTTTTTATTATTCTTTTCGTAAATGAAAGATAGAATTCCAGTTTAAGCTCTTGTTTTAGGAAGTTTAGGCTCTTGTTTTGGGGAGGCGGTACTTTAGGAGGGAATCACACCCTTTGTTGTGAGTCTCATTAAATACTTCAAAATGCTGGGAGTTAACTCCAAAGGAAAAGTCATATATATACCAGATAACATTCCACCAGAGCTAAAAGTTGCTGGTCATCTGTGTCACTTGTTAAATATCACTATCTAAATTAAATAAAAAACAGTGAAGAAAACCATTCAGATCTTGGTGCTATTTTCTTTCTAAAACATTGTTTTGAATAAACAAATTTATGTAATACCACAGTACTATATAGGTATGGTAGATATTGTAATATATTATATTATTATATTTACATAACACAGTATTGACAAATTGTTTATGTCTTAAATAATTTCTCTCTTTTGAAATAAGTGTATCTAATATTGAAATAGTTTTCCACAAAAGTAAATGGACTGTGGGAAGGACAGTTAACTTGAAGTAGATAGCTCGAAACATAGTATCAGAAAAAATTGTTCTGCCTATATTGGTAGACATGCCTGTGAGTTTCCTGATTTTGCCTTTAGTTTGTTTGACCATTGTGGCTGACAAACTCACAAGAATCAGAATATTTGTATATTAATGAGTTGAATATAGAGACAATTGATTTGACATCACAAAAATACCCTGGAGCAACTCAGAAAACCTGTCCAAAACTTCCAGCAGTACTTTTGCAAAATACTGCCTTGGTCCTCTGCAAAAATATTTTACAATGATGAAATCATAGAACAAAACTGAGGGAATAGTTGAATGAAGATACATAATTTTCTGGTTAAGACTACAAACCAAAAGGACACCAAAGGTTGAAGCTTGTGTATGTTTTCATAGACAGCTTCTGTATCTAACATTTGATTTCTGTAAACATGATAAACCACGAAGTGAAAGAATATAGAGGGAAATTTTGGACACAACAAAAACCCTTACTTGGAGAAGATAAAACCAGATAATTACCCCAGTTCTCATGTAAGGCTGCAAACTCCAGCCTATGACATACTGGCCATTTGTTTTCTGTAAGACCACTTTGATGTTGGCTCACCAAAGGAGTAGAAAGGCTGGCAGGGACAGTAAGGTGAGGTGCATCTGCCCAGCTCAGACCTCTCCAAACTGTTTGGCTGAAAGCCTGAGACAATCCCAGGGAACAGTGATAAATCTGTAGCACCATTAGCGCATGTGAACTGGTGGAGATGGTTGGTCTAGAGAAACTGAAACAGACCTTGTTTTTGTGACCTGGAAAACAAGAACAAGAACAACAAAAAATGCCCAAATACCCCCACAAACAAACAAACAAAACAGAGCAGCACAGCAATAAGATCCCCTCCTTTTTGAATTTAAAAAAAAAAATAATTAAAGAATATAAAGAAAGAAGGTGCTGTTGGGAAAGTGAAACTTCACTTCCACAAAACATTTTTACAAAAATGAGTATCTTAAATGTGGGACCTACCTTAAACACTCTTAGACTAGATTTATCCTCATGGCCTCAACCAAATTGGATACTGATAAACCAGATTTGTCTGAAGCAGCAGAACTTGACTTACCTCTTTCACTCCTTCACACTCTCCTGCTTGTTTGACCTAAGGTACCAAAGTTGTCTCTGAGGTCAAGTTAAGAAATCAAACTAAAAACTGAGATTTTGTTGTTGTTGCTGTTACTTCTACTAAAAAGTGTTAAAAAACGCCAAATGATAAGTAATCTCTACAGAACTGAGGAGTTTACAGAAGACAATTCACTTCCGGATAACTTGTGATTTTCCAGGTGTTGGCCAAGATGGACAGTTTACTATGAACAGTTTACTATTAGATGTAAAGTAAGGAATAAGGCCAAGTAAATATTGACTTTTCCCTTTGCTGCTGTAAAGGAGGGGAAAGTGTAATTTTCCTTTTCTGCCTTGTTTTCTTGAAATTCTTTGCAGACACAATGGAGGGTGTGAGTTCAAAGGAAAATGTGACTGGAAATGTTACACTTCCATGAAAAATGCATATACCCATTTCCTCAACTCTGCTTATGAAACCAGCACTCGTGAGTGAACTCCTCAGAGCTCTCTTTACAACACTACAGTAAAAGAAAATTGTGGCTTTGGCTCATTTGCTGTTCAAATTGTTAGCTGATTTGCAGATGCAAGATGAAATACTTTTCAGACTCATGCAAGAACAGAAGATTTCTTGGGATCCAATCAAAAGACAAGAAAACAAAGCAAGACTTACAGAAGTTAGAATTTGTCTCCAATCATCTTCTATTTTTTACTGCTAGAAGTGGTACATCAGCAGGAACCAAGAATATTGCAAATATGCAGTCTGGCTTTCAACCCCAGTGGAATTTTCAGGCCTGGTGGTAGAAGTCCTTTATCTCAAATCCCTACTCATATCATTCCCTTGTTGGTTCTGCAGTAGAGTTATGAGAAGTAAATATGCAGACACGCGCACATGTGTGCATCATCTAGGGTGTGCACTGCAGGCTTTGCATGATCAGCAAACATTTGGCAGCTACCAACCCTAACAGCTTCCTCTTCTCAAGTCTAATGACATCCTTTCTTTTTGTACTCCAGCCATAGCTGTTAATGCATTAAAGAGCAGTCTATGCCTTCAGACTTGAATGTTTTCATACTGGGCCCTATATTTGATTCCGCTTCAGTTAGTCCACATACATGCAACCGGTTTCATGGCTAGATTCTTCCACTCCTCCAGTGAAGTGGAAATATTTTACAGATTTTTTTCTCACAGTTGAGCTCTCATGTGTGTTCTTAAAAACATGTGCTCTTCAAAATGTGTACTCGCTGGCTGGATCTGCTGATAACTAATGAGGGTTGAAGTGTTGCTGAAGCTTTTCTGCACCTAGAACTATCTTACCAATCTGTCTATTTTCTTTGAACTAGTACTTCACTGCCATTTTTTCTTAAAATGGATCAGTTATTAAAAAATTAACTGTGGAGATAGACACATGCACTTGGAGTATGATGAGGCAAATCTTGTTCCTTTGGGAGACTGGACTAAAATGACATCTCAGTACACTACATGCAAATCCTTCTTCCTGCATGGGAGCAGCTATCCTACACTCTGTGCCAGGACTATTCAAGGAACGTGCACATAGCCATTAGCAGCACAGCCATGTGAAGGGAACATTTTATGCAATAAGTTATGCAGCAAAATGAGGGATTTTCCCATACTGTTAGGTCTGGTAGCTATTTGTCTGTGCAACAGATTCATTCTACCAGTTTCAAGTCTTCTGGCTGTCAAAAGCTAGACAGTTCTCACTCAATCTTTGTTGCAAGGTGTCCTCAGGCCAATTCACACACAGAAGATTTAGAGTCTTAGAAATCATTTCACCTTTTTCAATCTGTTTAAAAGTTAGGTTTCTAATTTACTCTATAGACAGTAAATAAATGCTTCCAGGAGATCACTCATCCTAAGAGAAAGAAGTAGTGTTAAGAGCAGACAGTGGTACATTTTCAGACCTGTCAGGCTCATCTATGTCTCTCCAACGGCTGGAGAGAAAACCCAGATAGGCGGAATGTGTTGAGATGAAATCTGGACCTGCTGACTTCACTGGGAATTGCTCACAGCCTTTGGAGGTGAAAGTTTGTCTCCAGGTAACAGAGTCCACATGTTGAACTGCCTGGTGGTTGTGTAATGCAGATTCATGACCACTACTGGCTATGTCCGGGCCATGGCAAATTTCTGTTTGTGAGACAAAGGGAGATTTAAAAGAGATAGAAATCAAATATTTATTTTTTTTCATGTGGTTTAGTCATTTGTCTTCTCGTTAGAAAATTAGGAGGGTTGTGGTATTGTCTCATCACTGCTTCATTGCTTCTCTCCAAACCACTACCAGAGGTGGGCCAATAACATCATCTTAAAAGCCGGAATTAATGTGTCAAAACTGCTCTTGCCGTATTTCTTGTATGTTATCATGCACTGACAAGTGACAAACCACACAGAAAACAGGGTCTCAATGTTCTCTGAAAAGGACTGCTGAAATACTTGACAAGTTTCAGTCAAACCAAGCTGTTTTTTCATTTTGAAGCCAACTTGCCAAACAATCTTTCAACACTTTGTGGTATTTTATGTAGGATTCCTCAGTGTAAGAAAGTATAAAAAGTTCAGTGTTAAGTTATACCAATCCTCTTTGCTGTATTGCTGTAACAGCACAAAATGCTGAAGTTCTCAGCTTTTCAGTCACTCATCAGAGCAGCTTCTCTGCCATAGCTGTGTAGTGTCATATAGATATGCCAGGTATTTGGTATGCTAAATACAAGGCAACACCAGCATAATATACTTTTGAATCTATTTACCATGCACATTTTAATAGCTCACCTCTGGTCCAGAGGTGATTTGTTCCAAATACTTTCTAACTACTGTAATGGTTCAGGTTTTGTTCTTATTTTTCAGAAGAATTTGTTTCTTTTCCCTCAAGATTCAATTGGCTCTGTTATATACAGTTTTGTCATCTGGTATCTGCTGTCTCTTGAAACACTGTGAGAAATCCAAACACTCCCAAAAGCACAAACTAAAGGTCCCAGCTCCTGTCAGTGGGATGAGTTATTACTGCATTTAGTTTATCAGAACCAGAGTTCATGTCTCTCCCACCTTTTATTGCAAGACTTGCAAGCTTCCAGGAACTCAGCCTACCTGCCCGTGTTCCCCACACTCTCTCATTTCCCTCCCCTTCACTACATATCTACCCTCTTTCGTTCCATGTCATACCCAAGCAGCACCTTTACACCACAATTCCAGAGGTCTCCCTACCTTTTCTGAAGGTAATCATCCTTTTCCAGAGGACATAGTTCATAACATTTTATATGGAACAGCAGTTTCTAGAGAGTAAACCAGGGATCTAACTAGACAGGTAGAATAAACCAATAGTCTAGGATAAACCAATAGTTTGTATCTTTGCAAATCACTTTTCTATCACCCAGGACTAGACAAAAGAGAGCCCAGGCTTTCTGGCACATCCCTCCTCTGGTTCTCACAGGACCTTTTAACCTCTATCCCAGAAATTATATTTCATAAGGGAAAGTTAACATTTTTCACTGCCCACCTCTAAGGTTATAATTTTCTCTTATGATTTTGTGCTGTTTCCATCAATTCTCTTGTTCTCCAAAATAAGGTGAAAAGAACTGTTGAAATCTAAAGTTTCTGAAATTACTTCTCAGCATTGCTCCTGCTTCCAAGACACCCCCATGCCATGTTTTATTAGCTTGAATTTAGAGATAGCAGACAGGTTGCTCTCAGTCTCATTTCTTGTAAATCAGACAGCCCTCCAGCACCCAAACCAGCAAGCTTCCTAAATCCTGACTGTAGTTGCACAGATGGGAGAATGTGGCCATGTCACGTTCAGCACAGTGGTGTGAAGGTCTTGTTGGACTTTGCAATTTGCCTGTTTCCAGATGTTCTTTCTTGCCCTTTATTCAGTCTTACTTTGGAGATGGTGGTGTTCATGTTAAGGATTGTCCTTTTTGGTCCATTTGTACAGCATCTGTCATCACGTGGCCCACATCTGCAACTGAAAGGCAAATCCATTGTGTGACTGAACAGAAATTGGATTAGAAATGCAGAAATCCAAGTTTCTTTGATCTCTTTTCTGTCCAGGAATTTCTCACCAATTGGTTATTTTTGGTTCTTTTTGGACATGAGTTCAAGAAGGGCAGGACAAAGAGATGGATAATGTTGAAATAAAGCCCATAGCTGCTCAGGAACAGGAAAAAGGACCTTCTCTTTGTGATCCTGGTTGTTACAGCTACTTTTGGCTTCTTAGAGATCAAGGGAGACTTCTGGTCTTTAAATCAGAAAAGTTGGATTGACTTTCATTGACATCATAAGAGGTGTCCTCTACAGTGTCCCAACTATCTCCTTGTTGCAGAAGGAGGAACATCACTTTAGTTCAGCCTTGACCTAGCTGCTGCCATGTGCTGCAAACACCTTATCTCTCTGTCAGACTTCCCAACAAATGCAAAGTGAATTTCCACTACCAGCAGCATTTCCTGTTTTAACTGTTGACAAGGTCTGTCCACTGTAGTTTCTGAAGGAGCTGAAGGGCTTCTCTGAGCTGACTGTGTCTGTGTGACCTGGATGCTGAATGAACTCAGTATAGTTTCAGTCTTCACATTGTAATTTCTTATTGTTCCTGCTCACGTGTCATCTCTGCCTGTGCTCCTGGATGCAGAGGCTTGCTTTCCACAGATTTTGCTCATGCACACTCAGATCCTGTCTCCATCCCCTACTTCTCTAGCGCAGAAGACTAACAGGAGAAAAACTGAAGCATGTAGATAAATGCACGATACAGTAGCCACACTTTAGTGTATTGCATCAATTTCTTTGTTAGTTCACATTAGAGTTAGAGAGAAGCTGCAAATACAGAAGATAATCCTGACTTACATTACCACTAATGTGAACACTCATCACCATTCATCATTTTGCTGGTAATTCATAAAAGATTTTGATCTGAGATGAAACTACTCCACCACACTTGAGAAAGCCCTAATACCTCTATATTTTAGCTACATCCAATTTCATTGTTCTGCTGTTAGAAATTAGTCTGCTACCACTAACTAATCCAGAGATATTACAGAATAAAGGTTTCTTACTCATTCCATGGGTGTACTCAAAGTCCTAAGAGAATGGTGAGCCTCAGCATGGGTGTTTGCGAAAGGGTTGCTTGACAGGCCAAAAACTCTGCATCAGCTTCACCAGCTCTGCCTCATCTAGTGAAACTGCATTCAGACAACACTCGTCTCTTTAGGATCTCATCCTGCAAGGCACGGAGAACCCTTCATGCCAGCTGGCTTCCTTTAAGACATCACTTGGAAGGCTACTAGTGTGCAAATGAGAAAATGTAGGTGTAGTATGAGATTGGTGTGCTATGGCTAAGTTGCTCATTGATTTATCATATGATGTTGTTATGCCTCAGCTTCTCCTGCTTTGTCCAGGCAGGCAAGACTGTTTCTTGCTATGTGTCTGTATAATATGGTCCTAGGTTACAATTAAAAATATTTATTAGCAAGGACTAATGCTGTACATTGGGGTGAAAAATGATAGAGATGCTAGAAATAATTTGCAAGGCAGCATCTAGAGAGCATGAATGCAGCATCTAGACAGCCTGGTGTACAGGCTCATCCCAAGCTTATCTGGACATATGACTACAAGAGTCTACTAAAAACATCCCAAGATTTCTTGGGTACAAAACACACTGTCACAGGGGGAAAAAAGAACCCCAAACAAACAAAAAATCCCCCAACTAAAACCCTTTAGGAATAAACGGTAAAAAGGAAGAATAAAATGCTTCAGTGTCTTTAGCAGTTTCATGTCCTGGAAAAGTGCAGATGCTTCCTGATCTGGATGCTAAACAGATTTGTGTAGCTGGAGTGGCAGCTGAGAGGGAGTAGGAGAGATACATAGCCAGTTCCTCCTCACCTTGGTTTATCTCCTCAGTCCCAGAAACTCTTTTTGATGTACTTTGTCATATATTATTTTATCTGATATAAATCAATGGGGAATGAGACAGACATGTAGACTTAGAAGTCTGTTCATTTAATCATCTCCTGGACAGACTCCCAGGTTGTGAACCAAATGGGATAAATGCAAGGAAGATGAAAGCTGCTGAGCATATCTGTTCAAAATTTAAGTCTTTGTCTGTGGCTTGCTAATGTAAACAGAGTGGACTCAAGAACAGAGAAATAATCACCACTTGCAGAGTTCAGAGAAGGTTGGCTGTACACAATCCCCCAAAAGATTAATTGTCTTGGAGCAACTAGTGTCTGTCTACCAAGTTCTGAGAGTGAATAAACAGCCTTGTGTGGACACATATTTATTTTTATTTATAGGTTTATTCTTGTTTGATTCTTGGCTGTAATTTTGTCAAGTTAAGAAGCAAGGAAGTAAAGATATTTTTAGATTGTAGAATTGTTTTTCCCCAACATAAAGTGGCTCTCACTGAAGGACCTTCTTAGTGTATTTTAAATGCAGCCACAAACCTTCTTGGTTAAGTCTTCTCTACCACATGCATGTGCCCTGGAGAAAGATGGCATAACACAGAGGAATTGCCAGGTCTGAAATGCAGTAGGAGGAGCACATAGCATAATGAGGGTGCAAAGTTTTCTCAGAGAGTACTGCAAGTGTTGTCTACTCCTGCATGGAGAAGGGAAGACAAACTTGATACAAATTCATCTACACTGTCTTCTGTGCATGCATATTACTCACTTCGTTCAGAAATACAACTAGGGTTTTTCTTCAGAGGTCATTTCTGCATTAGCAGGCAGTGCCCGTCAGGGGGGCAGTGATCTGTGTAGGAGTGAAGCCGTTGGTCCTGCATCATGGGTGGTAGTACCATGAGTAAGACATAAATACTGTATTTGAAGTATGGGGAAGTAATTGTATTTTTAATTATAACACTCTTTCCTTTATAGCTAATTTGGAAAATACAACACTAGCTAATATAGATGGTGTTCATCTGCTTTCTGCAGCTGATAAACACCTTAAATAACTTGACTGGCAGCTACAAGAGAGCTTTGGTGTCACGTTAACCTGAGTTCTGTGAGAATGTAACCATTCTTTATGCTAAAATAAATATATATTCTTTTTTATCTACACCATTTCCTATCCCAAAACAGAAATTGGGATAAAAGTTTTGTAACTCTTTTTGGACACAATGACTCCATTCAAGTCATGTAGAGGTCACTTCTCAAGCTGAGTTTGGCTGTCTCAGGCACTTGGGGTTCTTTCCTGTCCATCTCCAACAGTCTGTTTATTGCCAGATCCTGGTGAGAAGTCTCCCATGGGGAAAACATATCAATGTCCTCTTGGGTGGGGGTATTTCAATTGCTGTCCAGATCATTAACTAGACTGTGCGTTTTTTAGTTTGTTTATAAAAGACTTTCTGAAATGGCTTCTTGTGATAGTGGGAGACTGGATGTGACACACTGGGTGACCTTAATGCCTGTGTTCTTGTATACAGAAATATCTTACACTCCTGATTGTACATGAGAGGGCAGTGATCACAAAAACAGCCTGTACTATTTTAGGGCAGTCTGTGTTTTTCAGGTTCTATGAGTGCTATGTTAGAGGAGTACAGGGATGTGCTAATTTCAGTTAATATCCATGTTACTAGTCTGTGCAAATGAACAAATATAAAGAATACTTATCCTTGTAGTCTGGCAGTTTTACCCACTGGTGTTATTTCTCTGCATATGCCTTCATTTCATATGGGATCAACTTTTCTGTTGGAAATTTTCACTTTGGCTTGTGGTCTCACTATTAGTTTGCTATACAAATGTGAAAGTTCGGGTTGGCTCTCTGCCAACAGCCAAACCTCACAAGAAAGATTCCCCCCTCCCTCTCCCGAAACGGCAAAAAGCAGCAAGAGAAAATTGAAGGAATATATATATATATATTTACATATATTAAATTTATATACTAGGCACAACAAGACAGGGACCCCCAAACCACCCCAGTAAGGGACAAGGGAAGGGAAAGGGGAGAGGGAGACAAAATAGGGAAAAAAAAATAAAAAATAAGACAAAACAAATATATATATATACAATCTAAATTCAGAAATTAACTCAGTAAATAACAAATACAATAGTAAATTCAGTACTTTCCTTAGAAAGGCAGATTCTTAACCTTCGCCGCCGGCCCAGGCAAAACAACCCCCAGAGCAGGCCTCGCTGAACACAGATAAGCCAGGCCCAAACACCGGGAGCTCGTCAGCGTGCGAGCCCGAGAAGGAAAAGAAGCAAAAAAAGGAGAGAGAGAACACCTCCTCCTTCGGTTTATATACACCTGATTACGTAAAGAGATGGGATGGAATACTTCCTAGATCTTGACCCTGGTTACCAAGGAAGGCCTACAAAAAAACAACCCATCACAACAAAACACTCTCCCTCCGTCAGCCACTCCTCACCTCCTCCTTCCCAAAAAAGTCAGGTCCTAAAGATCGGTTTATAATCTGTTTCAGAAATAATTTCTGCTGTTTTCCTGATTCAGTTAGCAAGAATTCTCATTACTGGCAATGAAATTTGATTGTTGAAATGCATATTTAATCTCTGAGAATAAATGATCCAGATACCATTCAAATTTTTCTCTAAAATCAACAGGATTATGATGATTAGTCTATTTGTACTGAGAACGTCATTCTTCTAATCTTAAATTTTCCCATAAAGTTTAGTTTTATGTGTTATTTCAAGGCTACTTGACATAGGGTTCTCTAATGTGATGATCAGAATTGAAGGAAGATCAGTTTTAGGAGACTTTAACTCCAAGAATTTCAAAGGTGTTTAAACACATTCTCCCATTTGTAAAACTGACTTCCATCAGAGTTTCCACAAATCTCTGAGGACCTAGACATGAGCATCTTGGCTTTGGTCAAGACTTCTTCCAATTAAGGAATAATCTGAGCTCTGTTACATCTTTCCCTCAACTCTTTTTGCCACACGGACCACTTCCTGACAGCCCAGAACTCTCCTAAACTCTCTAGTTTAGTCTTTTTCATTGAATATTTGATGAAGAGACAGAAGGAAGGAGGGGCATGACTAATGTGATCAACTACCCATGACAATCATGACTATTCCCATTGGATGAAATCTCACAACTTTTTCCAAAATTATTCCATGTATAAGTGAGTACACCATTCTTAGTACATTCAACTATTCATAACAGAACAAATAAGGTGTGAACACCGAGCTTTTAGAGTAACTTATTAACTCTACTGATAAATTCCTGAAATTCTGGTCTTGGGGTTTAAAATCATGGACCTCAGCTTGCAGGAATGACCATGAGGTTAAAGAAACAAGAGTTTTACAGACATGTATATATCTTTTTGATACCCAAGTAGAAAAGAACTCTCGATGGAATACAAGTATAGTGAAATTGCTGCAATTTCACTCCAATGTCCTAACCAGCTGTGGACTTTTATATCATCTTTGGGATTTTTCGAGAAACAGTTTGCTTTTTAACAAGTCATTTGCAAAGAAAAACAGTCAGATAATTTTTCTGTCTCTCTTCTATTCTACCATTGTGTTAAAGTTTGAGGAATAAGCAAAAAGAAAGAAAATAAAGAAGGAAAAATGTGCCAGCTAGTTATTAATCTGTCTATTGCCCGTTGCCAGCAAATGTGGAGTGACATAACTTTTTCTAACTTGATCACTAGTACTTTCTTTTTGCATAAAGCAGAACTGGAAAGAAAACCCCTCTGAACCATGTCAACATCCTAGGGCTCCTCCAGGCTCTGGAGGAGGATCTGAAGGGCTCTGCTGCACTTCTGCCAAGCTGCTGAATTGCAAAGGTTGCTCTGCTCTCCGTGGGGACTCATCTGTTTCCATCACATATTACAGACAAGGCAGAGGAGTCTCTCTGCTTCAGACAAGTGATGGGAGGCCTGAGGAACATAAATATGAAAAAAAGAAAAAAACCTGAAGCCCTCTTCAGAAATGGGTGCTCTGGTCCAGAGGCACACAGGCAGGCAGGCTGCCTTAGCACAGTGCATCTGGTGAATGTTTATATGGGCCATGATGGCTGGCTTATCTGTCTTGGTCACTTTCATTGAGGAAATACTTTTCTCTGTGTGATTCTTCTGCCCTTAAATAGTCCTGGCAGCCTGTTCTCACAGTGCCAGAGTCTGTGATTGCCAGCAGTGTCTAAACAGGGGTAGGTTTAGCCCCAGTCATGGGCAGTGAAGCCTTTCATGGATCAGAAATGCCTTGGCTAGGTACTTCCTGACTTAAAAAGTGGCAGAAAATGCTGATGTTCTTCACCCTTCTCCTGAACACAAGAGCCAAAAGACATTTTGGACTACACTGGTGTATTTGAATAGATCTGTCTTTTTTTCCCAGTATAAGTTTTCCCATAGTAGGCATGAGAGTTGCAGGAGGTTTCCTATCCCAAGCCCAAGACTTACAGATCATTTTCAAAATACAGAATGATAAAAACATAGAATTGCTTAAGTTGGAAAAGACATTTAAAATTATTCAGTCCAAGCATTAACCCACCACTGCTAAGTCCACCATTAAACTATCTTCCTAAACACCACATCTACACGTCTTTTAAATACCTCCAAGGTTGATGACTCCACGACCGACCTGGGCAGCCTCTGCCAGTGCCCGATCGCTCCTTCAGTGAACACATTTTTCCTAATACCTAATCTAAACCTGCCCTGGCACAACCTGAGACCCTTTGTTACCTGAGAGAAGAGACTGATCCCCATCTGGTGGCAAACTCCTTTCAGATATCTACTGAGAGTGATGAGCTCTCCCTTCAGCCTCCCTTTCTCCAGACTAAACAACCCTAGCTCCTTCAACTGCTCCTAAGACTTATGCTCCAGATCCTTCACCATCTTTGTTATCCTTCTCTGGACCAACACTTCAATGTCCTGCTTGTAAGTGAGGGGCCCAGAACTGAACTCAGGATTCAAGGTGCAACCTCACCAGTGCCAAGGACAAGGGGGCACTCACTGCCCTGGTACTGCATTGTGCTTTTACTGAAATTGTACTGCTTTTTCCATCAAACTCTCTACAAGCTCTGGATCTACGTAGACCTGTAACAGCCTCTCCAGGAATGGCAATTTTCCTGGAAGGACATGCACAGCAAGTCAAAAAGCTGCCAGCATGTGCATCAGATAGGACTGCAAAAGCAAAATGTGGTCATGAATTGACAAAAATGTGTGTGGTCTTCCGGGTGTTTACATTCATATATGACCATATAAATCACAGAGCTACAAATGCCATGTGCTTTTTGTTCTCAGTCCCTGGAAAAAGACACTGGATCAACTAATAAAACTTATTTTTAGTTTCAATAAACTTTATTCCCTTATTTATCATGTCCTGCAGCAAAATTTCTTGCTGTTTGAATAAAAAACCCCACTGATTTATTCAAAAGAAGGTCAAAGGCTTTTTATGCAGTTTGAATCTCTTTTTATTGTTTAAATACAGACAAAATGAGTGACTGCTTGCATTTCTAAGTTGTGTAAAACTTCTGGCTAGTAAAAGGCTGTGGATCTGTTCACAACCATCAAAAACACCTATTAGATCCCCCCTTGGAAAATAGTATGAAAATACCCCGTTCCTCATACCCTTATGCCATACCTCTCCGCTAAAATAAGTCCTGACAAGATGTTTGCTTGAGATGCATCTGAAACCAAAGAACAATGCTCTTGAAGAGTACTTTTATGTTTGTAATAGAAAGTCTTTTCTAAAATTAAAAAATTACTTAAATATATTCCAAACCTAGAGTATTCTCCATCCATTCCAAACAATGGATTATTTATAATTTCTGCCTCTATAATTTTTTCTATTAGATACATAGTTTCCTATTTGAAAATTAGTAATGCCAAAATATTCTAAACATTTTAAATCCTATTTTGATGGGAGGCTCTTTATATCACAATCCTTCTCCTAGCTTCTCTATGAAGTTTAACTTCTAGGTTGTAGGAACCACATACTATATGATGCTATAGTAAAGTATTTGATGGGATGCAGACAGATAATGGGGCAGCAGCTGGCATGCTCTGTTGGCCTTAACTAACTGCTGTGTTTGTGCTCAGACAGGTAGAAACTCCCTGGAGTTCATCAACTAAAATTCAGGGCTAAAGGCTGATGACAGAACTAACAGTGAGGCAACAACTTTTTTTAATCTGGCCCACTGAATGGCTTCAGGGGGGTTTTGCCCCACACATTGGGCCTGGAACAGACTTGGAATCACACCATAGTGTTGATCTCTGCACCACCAGTTTGAGTAAGTGGAAGCTGATACAGGGTGAGGGAAGCGACAAACATTATTTTGAGTCTTTTGTCTTCAGATTTTCCTTTTTTCCAGGAGCTGCTTTTTGAACATGTGTCCACCCTCTTGGAAAGGTGTTTTCCTCTTGCAAGCTGACCTTTCACATGTTTTACCATGAGAAAAGAGTGAGCACTCATATGTTGGTATAGATAAACGGGGTTTCTAAAAACATTTGAATTTGGGACTGGTGCTGTTTAACATCTTCATTGGTACCATGGATGGGGGACTGAACTCAGGAAGTTTGCTGATTACACCTGCTGTGTGGTGTGGGCAAGATGCTCGAGGGAAGGGATGCCATCCACAGGGACTTGGACAGGCCTGAGAGATGGGCCTGTGTGAACCTCATGAAGTTCAACAAGGCCAAGTGCAAGGTGCTGCACCTGGATGGGGACAATCCCAAACACAGACACAGGCTGGACAGAGAATGGACTGAAACCAATCCAGAGGAGAAGGACTTGGGGGTGTTGGTGGATGAGAAGCTCAACATGACCCAGCAATGTGCTCTTGCAGTTCAGAAAGCCAACCATGTCTTGGAATACATCAAAAGCAGTGTGGCCAGCAGGTCGAGGGAGGTGATTCTGCCCCTCTACTCTGCTCTCATGAGACCCCCACCTGGGGTACTACATTCATCTCTGGGGCCCCTGATGTAAGAAATACATGTACCTGTTGGACTGAGTCCAGAGGAGGACCATAAAGGTGATCAGAGGGATGGAACAACTTCCATATGAAGACAGACTGAGAGAGTTGGGCCTGTTCAACCCAGAGAAGAGAAGGCTCCAAGGAGACCTTATAGCAGCCTTCCAGTACCGGGAAGGCCTGTGGTACCAAGCACCAAGGGCGTGTGGTGATAGAAAAAGGGGTAATGACCTTGAACTGAAAGAGGTAGGTTTAGACTAAATAATATGAAGAAATTCTTGCCTCAGAAGGTGGTGACATAGTGGAAGAGGTTGCCAGAGGAGTTGTCAATGTCCCATCCCTGGAAGCGTTCATGGTGCAGCGGGACAGGGATATGAGCAACCTGGTTTAGTGGAAGGAGTCCCTGCCCGTGGCAGGAGGGTTGGAATTAGATGATCTTTAAGGTCCCTTCCAACCCAAGCCTCTCCACGACTCCATGATTTGACAGCACAACACATGTAAGATGGTGTCTGGCAAGGCTCGAAGCAAATTCCTTCGACCCCTTTCCTCAACGTGCATCCTCATCATCGGGTGCAGCCCGTGCACGGCGCCGTTCGGGCGGTGCGGAGGGCGCGGTGCGGGATGTTGTGGGACCCCTCTCGGTGCGGGGGGCGCGGTGCGGGATGTTGCGGGGCCGCTCTCGGTGCAGGAGAGTGCGGTGCGGGAGAGTGCGGGACCCCTCTCGGTGCAGGAGGGTGCGGGATGTTGCGGGGCCGGTCTGGGTGCGGGGGGGAGCGGTGCGGGATGTTGTGGGGCCGCTCTCGCTGCGGAGCCACGGCGGGGCGCGGTTGTCCGCAGAACAGCGCCCCGTCCATTCCCCCGCCCGCCCCCTCCGAGGGGGACGCATGTGATCCTTTTTTTTTTTTCTTTTCCTTTATTGCTATGGAAACAGAGCAAAGCAAAGGGTAAATACACGGACAATGGCTAAAGACAATTTTAATTTTCATCCCCGCTTAAATGTCACAGGTTTTTAACGCGCCGCCGCTGTAACCGGAGCCGGCATCTGCAGCCCGACGGGTGAGCTGGTCCCCGAAGCTTGAGGAATACAAGTCCCTCATTATTGCCAAATGGGATCAGAGCACGTAGGTCTGTTTAGACACTGCGATGCATTGTAAGAGGGCTCTCTTCAGGGACAGCCATAAAAGCTTCCTTCTTCCCTCCTCTTAGAAAAGAGCAGCTGTATTCTTCTAACGTGGACCCCGCCGAAGGTTGCCTGTCTCTACAGTTCAGGGGCTCTGGGTCAGTGCAGAAAAGCAAACTTAATTCCACAGTCAGAAAAGGGTTTCCCAGTGCAAACTCGTGCTTTGGATGGGAGCTGCGCTCACCCCTGTGCACGTGGCTCTGGAGAACTGGGAGGGAAGATTTCTGAGGCCTGTCTGACAAATACTTTAGCAGCTCTAAACTAGCTTTATAGTGTAATTCTGAGCAGTGTCATAGATTAGGGAATTTCAGGCTATTAATTACCTGTTAATGGCTACCCCAAATACCTTTGACATTAAACTAAGACCATAACCACTGCTTGTTAAACAGAAGAGATAGGCTGTTTTACCATGCCAGTAATCCTTAATTTTGTATCTGAGGCTCAGCCTAGTTTTCCCTCTTCAAAGCAAGTGACAAAGTGCTCAATCAGTGATATAAATAAACAGGACTGAATTGGTTATTTTATAGGTACATGAGTGCCTCATTAATTGCTGAGTGTTACAGATGTGAACAGGGTGCTCTAAACTGTTTACCAGCTGGTTCTTGGAAATGAGACTTCCTGGATGACTTTCCTATTGAGATATGTTGCCCCTCCTTGTAAATCCCCTGGTGGTTCCTGCTTCTCAGGAAGATCAAACTCCCCATTCACATGCAGGATCCTTCCTAGAATTGCCACCAGAGTTGCTAGAAGACCTGCGGTCGGGCGGCTGGAAGATGTAGGTTGCTATGTGCAATTTCCCAGCATGAGCTTGCTCATAACACACACAGCATCCAGAAACGTGAGCCACGCTCTCTGCGACAGGGCAAACCCCGGGAGCACGTGGACTGCTCTGCTGCATCTGGAGCCAGGGATGATATTTCCTGAAAGGACAGATTGGCTTTGACTCAGGCTGGGAGTCAGAGTTCTGCTGGATTTCTGTTAATTGTATTAATTGCGGCAGCCTCCCCTTGGCACTGCTTTACTTGGAAACCTGTGTGCTCACAGACAAAAATCTTGGCATGTGAAAGCTGAATCTTCTCGTCGGATTTGAGAAGGGGGAGGAAGAGGGCAAGAGGGACTGATCAGCTGAGCTTCTTTCAGACAGTGTCACTTCTGCTGCATTCCAGTACCACAGTGCTATGTTTCACAGGCCTTCTTGCTCCTAATTAAATATTTCACATACATGTGAAGTAAGACAAAAAGGCGGAGAGAAAAAACAATGTGACTGTGTATCGAGGGTCAATCTGGTATTGACATGGAGAGGTACTAGATGCTTTAAGAAGTCATTTTGTTTTCAAAACCTTATGGTTCTGCATTCATTTGCAACAGCATCCTTTAGACAGATAGCAAATTTCCTGCTTTGTTTTGTGTTAACATCCCTCGACACTGTATTTATGTGAATGCAAGTGCACATTCTGACTATTACTTATCATAATGCATAACAGTTTGGCCAAGTGCCTTCTTTGTTTACGGTTTCCATATTTGGAGAGCATTCAATTATTAGCAGATACCCCCAGAAGGAAAAATCAGATGGAAAGTTACTGCAAAAAAAGGTTCTAATCAGTTGTCCAAGTGCTATGTTGTGAGATTACTTTTTTTTTCCCCACACAAACTCACTTACGACTTATGTGAAAAAAATGAAAGGACATTTTGCTATCAAAGGATAGCAATTTCTCACTACGATTTTAGGAGAACATCCAGGAGCCATGTTTGCAATTAAAATTAGTAAGAATAACAATTGTTTTAGTACTTCAGTATAGAATCAGAAATCTTTATTGTAGTCTGCAGCATGTTTTTTTGTGTTGGGTTTGTTTTTCCAGAAAATTATATTACTGTATTTATTATGAATTTAAAAAAAAAACCCAAACACACCTAACATTGCTCTCCTCTTTCTACACAAGGTTGAATGCCTGGTTAAATACCAGATGAACCCAGCTGTTGCAAGGCATTTTAATCCACTTTTGACCAAGATACTCTCATTTTCATTGCATATACTGAATGAATGCTCAAGTTGAATTTAACAGGGTCAGACTGATGTTCCATTATCCCTCAGGGAATCTCTGTCTAATTGTGTATGTACCATGACAGCAGGCTCTTCAGATACTTGTTTAGATCTCTCATATGAAATGATCTACTCTCTTTCTCTCTCCCAAACTAATTTCTGATTTTAGAGCATAAAAATATGTCTGGACATTAAATCCTGGTTTCTTGGTAAAAGAAACAAAGCACACACCTCAGAAGGATTTGGCAAGTAATTGAAATCTTTCATATAAGGAACTGAATTGAGCAAAATCCCTTACTAATGTAAACTGAGCTCTCCGGAGGTCAGTAGAACAAGGGCTTCCTGCAGCAGAGGGTTTGTGCAGTGCTCTCAAGAGCTCTGAAAATTCATTCAGGCAGAGAAAAGGGGTCTTTCCTGGAAGTGCTCCTCACTCTCCAGCTCCTTACTTTTATCAGGAGCTCTGGCAACATGGAAATTTAAAACCGGTGTAAGCAAACATATGTACCTGAATGGACTTTATCAGACTCCCTGTCTCTAGAGGGTCACACCAGCCAGCCCTTCACTCCCCGTTCACCTCTTAGACAACAGGATCAGATTTGATGAATTAAAAAAAAAAGTGCATGTCCCTCAGTTTGATTTGGTTTAGGCTTCTGGAAGACATTTGACCATCATGGGTATATTCACCTTACAGTATTTCTCTTAGCCCAGTCATTGCCATATCAGCATCACACTGTCTCATTTGTAAAGTTGTGTTGTACTGCCTAACAGTTTTCATTTATTTCAACATATTTTTCCATACCCTTAATTTTTCTAGGTTCTTCTGAAGCGACCTTTTGACTGATTACTCAAGACAAGCATATAGATCTACCAGTTCACCTTAGCTGTACTCCATTACATATTTCTAGGGTTTTTTTCTCACTGAAAGACTACATCCTAATGGATTACCATGCATTTTCAGTGTGGCAGTGCTGTATTTATTTCGAGTTTGCCCTGTTTCTTTGGGAATGCTGGGTTTCAGGGACACTGTTGCTGGTACATGTTTTTCGCTTCTCTGGTTCTTCCCAAGCAATTAGGTTTGTGAAGAGTATTTTATTTTTAATTTACTCATTTTGTTTGCATTGACATGTATTTTGGATTCCATTGACCTGGCAAGTTAAAACTGGTGATTCTTCCAGTAGCCTGTCAGTTTGTTTCCAAAAATTTGTCTCTGTCTCTACAAAGTAATTATTTTTGCTGGCATCCATCTACTTTCACTAGTTTTCAGATGGACTTGATGTCTCTTTCTCTCAGTGTGGGGGCTTTTGAATGCCTGCCATTGCAAGATTTTTGTGGGTTTTTTTGGTTGTTGTTGTTGTTGCTACTTTTGCCTTTCATCTGGTACAGCATCCTCACAAACCTCCGAAATCTTGCGCTCCCCAAATACCAGCACTCTTGTGTTTCCTGCTTTTGCAAATTGTGGCTTTATAAATGGCAATTTCCCAGATTGTTTTTGTCACTTTTGATTTTTTTTTTGTGTAGAGGATAATATCAGCTACCAAGGAAAGTATATGACAAATTGAAATCAGCATGCTCTCAGAGACAGTCACAGATAATGGGCAAATACACTTTGGCGTTGATCCCTTCAATTACCTGCTCCAAAAGGCTTTAGTCTGTGTGTGCCATAATAAAGCATCCCTCTTTGAGGACCAAATAGATATCAGTTGCCATCATTTCTAGTTTTCAGTTACTTAAAACCTTATAGATAGATAGATAGATAGATAGATAGATAGATAGATAGATAGATAGATAGATAGATAGTTAAAGAAGCAAATAGTTCATCTCCCTTGCTGCCAGTGACCCATCTTTTCCCACTTAACAAAGCTCCCCCATACCATCTGCAAATTTTGCTGACTGCAAAAGGGTGAAATCCCTCATTTCAGGGATATTTGGAACGGCTTTTTTTGCACAGCCCTGTTAGATTCATTCTTCTGCTTATTGAAATTTTAAGTCTCTCAGTGTCTGTAATTTTGAAGTACCAGCAGGCTCAGCCACGTATGATGACACACAGACTGAATATTAATCAGTATTTTGTTCGGGCTGAAGTGATCTGTGGCTGCTTTGCCATGTGCATCTGTCATACTGCACTGGAGGCAGTTTGCTTTCAAGCCCATTGATAAAATGACAGTCATCTCTTAAGAGATACATCTATATAAAAAAAATAAAGCAACACCAGCAAAAACTCCCAGTTGACTGTCTGTACAGCTAAATTCAACATTTAATTCACTAGGATGAACACAGTGGCTCTGACAGCCCACCCCTGCTAGTCCTGCCACCTCTGACTTAACCTCTACTCATCCTTCCTCAGCTCCCTTGTCAGACGTGGCTGCTCTTCATGAGTGCACCCAGCTGTCAGTTCAGCACAGCTCCTGACATTCTCACTGCTGCTACCCTGGCTTTTGTTAATCAGACAAGTAGAAATTTAACATCTATCCTGCTGAAAGTAGCCTGCTGATTTCAGAGGGAGCAGGATGTTGCCATAACAGTATGATTATTCACGTCATGTAATATTTTTATTTTTTAACAAAGGTGTTTACTTTTCAAACAAAGACCATTGGCTAAGCCATGGCAACCAGAGTGTCTGTGTAGCCAGAAAACACTTAATATGTGGGTGGGTGGTTTGGATGGCCTTGAATACATAATTAAATTTGTTTTTCCTTTCAGCTCCCTGTGGTGTGTTATTTTTTTATATTTAAAAGTTATCCCTCTTGAAGACAACTGGTTTTTATTATTAAAAGGGCAGCTTAAATACATTTAGCAAAAGCAAGTCTCATTCTTTTTATGTCTCAATCTTTTTACCAATTAAAGAAGTCCTTTAGTGCCTATGATCAACTTCCTATAGCCACAATGTTTCTATAAACAATTTCTAAAGGTCTAGAAGCTTTGTACACTTAATGGAATAAGCTCCACATTTCCTGACCCTTAAAACGTTCAGCATTAGCTTGTATGTTTTATACTGCATCAGTAAAATTGGAGATTTGGAATGTTTCCCCAGATGGAGAAAAAGAAGCTCCCCTCCCACATGCTGGTTCGGTTACAGGTAAAAGGGAACAGCACATAAATAAGGGACCAATATTGCAATAAGTTGAACTTCTGCAGTCCCTGTGGGATGCACCAGTGCCTTTGAACCATGGCTTGTTAGCATGAGTGGAGGGAGCCCTGTCAGTTGTGACAGTGACAGCCCAGTGGGCTCTGTGGGAATAAGAAGTCTGTCAACTTTCCTGAACAACCTTTTCCAGTGCCTCCCCGCTCCCACAGAAAAGAATTTCTTCATGTCCAACCAAAACCTATCCCCTTTCATTTTAAAATCATTATCCCATGTCCTGTCACAACAGGCCTTGGTAAATGTTTCTCTCTGCCTTTCATAAAAGCCCCCTTCACATATTGAAAGTTTGCAATGAGGTCTTCCCAGAGCCTTCTCTTCTCCAGGATGAACAATCCAAGTCCCTCAGCCTTTCTTCATCAGGGAGGTGTTTCAGGAGCATCAGGAGTCTCATAGCAAGGCTTAGATAGTGTTGTTACGCTGGTGAAGGTCAAGCCTGGCGCCTGGGTGATAAGGGACACATATATGGAAAGTCTGAAGGAACTCAGTACCTAAAAAAAGAAGATTGATGAGGACATGGCATGCTTCCTGTATGTCAGTTATTGCTATTGAGAGGACGGGAAACCATTGTGCTCCATGTTCAGTAGGGGAGAGTCCAAGTCTGTTCATAACTGTAAGTTTTATATTGAAAAAAGAAAAAAAACTTTAAATCCATAAGGGCTGTGAAACAATGGCTGGCAAGTTATGTATGAAAAACTTTTTACTGAATTTTTTCAAGAAGAGGCAGATGACCCTCTACTGAGGAGCGTTTAGTCTGCTTGATCCTCCCTCTGTGCAGGTTATTGGGCTGCAGCTTTTGGTGTGTATTTCTTCTCAGCCACTGAGTTCTGTAATGTACATGCTCTATGGACAATCTGGGAGAAATTAGAGTTGAATCCAAACAATCAGGCTCAGACTGGTACTCATGTCTAGATGAAACAACCCAAATATGAAGGAGGAAATTCAACTAGGTAGCTACTATTAAAAAAGGACTATAAATAAATTGCTAGAGTTTGAGACAGTCCCATTAGTGTGGGAAACCATGAAAGAATAGTTATTTTTAACTCTCCTGTTGACTTTTCTATGGAAGTTGATCTGTTAGTTTATTGAAACACATTTGTAATGATTTCACTAATATACATACAACATGATGAAAAATGCCATGTTTAATGAGTTTTATGTGGTTCATAACAAATTGCAGACAGTAGAAGCCTGATGACATTTTAAAATTCTACAGAACAAGAAAAATTTTAACTTTAAAAGCAGAAAACTAAATTCTGAGAAGTGTTCCCTCTTTAATTTGTCATTAAATCCAGGGAGACATGGTCTTTTTAAAAGGTTCTCTAATTAAATGTTAGTCTATTGTAGTCAATACCACAAGGAACTGAAAGTCAGTTGGGATTAAAAAAAAAAATTCAACTATTTGGAACCTGTTGTTCACTGTGTCTTGGTCTTTACCAAGCATACTTTGCTTTTACATGCTTTTTGTGTTTGGTTGAAATTACCTCTCACATCATAAAATTACCTCTCACACAACCAAGTAATATTATAACAGAAAGGAATAAAATCAGCAAATGTAATGTTGTCTTCCTAAAATGTCAGATTATATCATAAGAGGCATTTAATTTAAATACTAACAGCTAGTTACAGTTGTTTTAAAACAACATTAAGTTTTCCTTTGCACTCAGAGTCTTTCCTGATTATTGGTCCAAACTCTAAGCCTACACAACTAACTCAGCTAATCACCCAGCCATGTGCTCATCTCCATTAAAATGGCTCAATACTCAGATAAAAATAGATAGAAATACAAAATAGATACAAACCCTTTTAAGGTTTGGAGGATTTTTTTCTTTACATGCTTAACAGTAGGCTTTTGAACTTTTCCAAAGTAAGAGGGGGCTTGAATCTCCAATGACTAGCTTACTACAGCTTTAATTCAAATCTGCATCTCCCATTAAGGTCATCTCTGTAGTGGTTTGAAGTTTTCCTTTTCGTTAACCTCTGCATTGAACTGAATATTCCTCAGATTCCCTAATTAGTTACAGTCGGAGCTTTAGAGACTTTCAAGACTTTCCTCTTTGAGCTAGGAAGAAAAAGGTTCAAACAATGGTCAGGAAACCCTAAAACCTCTTATCTCTCAGCAGTTCGATTAGACAAGAAGAGTACTGTCTTGATGGATTGAAAGTGCTCTGTACCAGATAAGAACAGGAAAGATAAGAACATTAGAGGTCTCTCTTTTTATTCTTTTCTTTTTTTTTTTTTTAAAGAAGAAAAGACTGCTTCCCTTTTAAGCACTATCTTTTCTTCATTTGCACATTGCAGGATAAACAGAATGTGTTTGCAATTAATATTTATGCTCGCACATTCATTGTGCCTCAATTTTTTAACAGACACAACAGAAAACAGATTAAATAATTGTCAAAGCAACCAAAGCTTACCAAGTGCCTTATTATATACGTTATGCAGCTGTAGTGATGCTATGAAAATAAGAAAAAAAATATATTTGTTCAATATATTCGCATTTAGATAGCATTAGAAAAGTAGATATACGTGTGAGAAAGACACTAGCTGCCCTGGAAAGATGGTTGTGTAAACATTCTATTTACTTTTCTCCATTCAGTGGGTTGGTTGTTGCTTTTCTACCAGTTGCTTACCATTAATGACTTGGTTCTAAAAGGCCTTAGAAGGAAATTGTTTACAGATATTTTCCTTTGCTCTGGCAGAAATATGAACCCATTTTCAATCAGCTTCCTCCCGTTCTGCATTTGTGGTCCAGCCATTTCCCTGTTTAAGTCAATCAGGACATAGCCATCGACTTAAACTGGAGCAGATGAAGTTCTTTACTTAGCAGTGGCTAAACAGCCAGAAAAATGAATGTTCTCTATAAGTAAAAGTGTATTTTAATAGCTTAGCTTTTTTTCTAGTTGATTTAACTTTGTCTTCCCGTGTCAATATAGAGAAAGAGACCTTACAGGACTCCCTTTAAGGAGCCTCAGGGCTTCATTTGTTTTCAGGTGCACTTTGGACACTGCATTAAACATCCCCACTCAGAATTTTTCTAAGACCTCATTGCCATAACCCAATGTATGTCATTTAAATTGCAAAAACATCCTGATACAGCATATAAAGCTTTTAGCTGTATGGGTTTTGTTGTTGTTTTTTTTCCCTGCTCATTGTTTAAGAACTACTCTCTGGAAATCTCTAGCAGCTTTATGGGAGCCTATTTATCACTGCATGATGTTAATTCAGATGTTTTCATTGAGCTTACATAATTCTTGCCTCTACATTTATAATTGCACAAATTTATGATGCTGTGAAGTTCAGAAACTCAGGCAATCTAGGGCAGACTATGTTTGGGCCAAAGTGGCAGATTGTAGCCATCATTTCTAGTACCTTTCCTATAACTTTACACAAACTAACAGAAACAGCTGAGATGGACTGGGTTCCATAATACCAAACTATTTACACATGAACACAGTTAATTTGAAAACTCAGAAAGATTTAGAGGAAATGGACTAAACTCTTAAGTTTGATTCTATAATCACATTTTAATTACATATCACTCATCAGCTACTGCTAGCCTTTGATGAATCCTGCTGAGGAGCTGGTTCACACACGTCTCTCTTTGCTTGCAGAAGAATAAAGAAATCATCAAAACTTTTCAGGGGAAATCTGGCTCTGCTGGGAGGGTCAGAGGAAGTCAATGGCAAGACTCCCACATGCTTCTGCAGAGTGAAATCTTTGGGCTGTGATCCTGCCCACAGGCAGTTATAACAGAAAAATGGGAAAAAGGCTTCAGCTAATGAGAGATGGGGAAGAGGTAGATGGAGAAGGTTTCTGGAGGTGGTGGTGGAGAAGTGGCAGAAATGAGGATGAAGAGGCAGAAGACTTAAAGAGAAGGAGGAGACAGAAGAGCTAAAGAGAAGGAGGAGACAGAGCATGGAGCAGAGGCAACAGAACAGCAGTAAGAGGTGGCAGAGGTGTGAATAATTGAGAGTAGAACTGTAATAAGGGGTTGTGCTTTTCAGATCAAAGAAGGGAGTGTGTTTTAAATTGGTTCCTTCAAGAGAATGACTGTGGTGTGATGGGTGAACTGAAAGGGTTTAAAGCCTTCAGAAAGACAACATGCGTCAAAGACCTTACACTGTATTTAGGTCCAAATCAGCCTGCCAGAACAGTTTGTCCAACCTCTGACCTGCCCCCAGGGAACTTTTTACTTTGTAACTTTCACAGCTGGACTGGGGTTGCACCACAACATAGATGAACTGAAAAGGACAATCCATAGGACAGTGTCTGCAGGCCTCTTTTCGTGAGGACCCACAGCCATGGTCCACATGTTTCATCATGTCCTGTGACCAAAATGTTGGCTTCTCATATAATAAGGTGAGAGAAGAGGGCCCACGTGTCTGTAAGACAAAGAGCACCTGCATGGGGCACGTGAAATAGATGCATCTCTGATTAAATGAGAGAAGAGCTGCTTCTCTCCAGGCTGCTGTGAAGCTTCCTGCAACAGCAACAAATACCACAGCACTGGTCTTTGAAACCAGACATTTAGGCTATAACTGTCCCACTGAGTGACATGAACTTGAGCCTGTCCTTGAGCTTTGAGGCCAGCTGGTATGCAGTGGCTTGCACACACATTTTTCTATCTTCCAAAGCCTACATACAAGCTTACAAAAGACAGACAAAGAGATTCTCCTGGCTCTCAAAGCAAAGAAAGATCTGCACCCAGACCTGGTCAGCAGTGCTCCCAGGCATGTGCTAGCTCCTCAAATTTTTTCTCATCTCGGAAAAAGCCAGTTAGTCAGGTCAAAAGTTTGTCAGGAGCAAAGTCTTCTGGCTGAACAGCACAGATGGTTGAATCACTATGATTGGGAACACTCTTTGGTGCTATTTAACTCAACATTATAGAACATTAATGTTGGTTTTCTAGAAGTTATTCTTATTGATTTACTCTGAGAAGGATCATTCACAGGTTATTTTAAGGACTTGATACTTCAGTAGTAATAGAAGTCTGGGGATTCTTTTGTATTTCAGAGTGTAATGATCCCAGATCAGAGTGTGAGAAAGAACTGTATTTCCAAAGGGCATAGAGGGAATGTGATGAGTCAAGTTCTCTAAGCCTGGACCACTTTGCAGGACCCAAGGCTGGAGAGCTCACCACAGACATACTCTTTATCGAAGTCACCAGAAGGCACATGCTCTTGGTTCTCTGTGTTTGGTATATTAGACTTGCACGATCACCAGCTCAGAAAGGGACTTCAGGAACACAAAGATTCCCCATTGCTTCCATCGGGTGCCAGAGAAATCCGTGGTTTAGCGTGGCCCTGTGCTCACAGCTGGAGAGCTGGCAATTGCCTTCCTTCCTTGGCTGCTATCCAACACTGAGTCAGATGGGGGACTAAGAAATACCACTTCACATGCACTCCTGTTGTTGCCTTTCCATTCACAAATGTAAAAACATCCTTGATTTTTTCTGACAAAAATGTAAACAAGGAGACTAGCTGGCCCAGGGGATCTGTAATAGGATATAGAGACTTTCACCTTTGTCTCATGAACAGAATATCATGCCCCTCTGATGCACGTTTTGTGGCTTGTGAGGAGAGAGCTGGTGGTCTGAGCCCCAGTGTCATGTGTCTGCATCAGGAAGCCATGTGATTTGGGACTGATTAGCCTCTTTGTCGGTGGCCCCCACAGAGAGGCTGATGATGAACTGGTACCTCCTGTGCAGGGATAAGACACACTGATTGTACAAGGGAAACTGGTCTTAGTCATGCTGATCTTGCATTTGTCCCCTGACTAGTAGCCAGTCTTTAGACATCTGTTGGAAAGCTAATCATGAGAATGAATTTACTTACAAGACTGTAATGAAAGACAGCACTGTAAATTTTTGTTGACTCAGATATGCAATGCTGAATCTGGCAACGTTGTTTTGATGAGTAAAAAAGGACGTTTAATGAAACAGATGCTAAAATCTGACATTGCATCACCTGGCTATGAGTAATCCTTCACTGCCTCTAACTGCAGCACCTGGAGACCTGAGACTGCCAGTCCCCCCACCCAGGTGAGAGAATCAAACCCGCCTTGTGCTCACATCTGTGGAAAAGAAAGAACATGTGTCTAGCCTCTGCAAACAGAGGGGCGAACTCCTTTCACATTGCACAGAAGAAATGCCTCCTGCCGCAGCATTTCTGTTCTCAGGGCTCTGAGTCTTAATGTATCCATTATTTGTGGAGGGAAATTCAAAAACTCAGCAATATTAGTAGGTTGTGTGGGAGCCCTTTGCTTCCAACTGTTAAGCACATGAATAATATCTGAAAATGCTTCTCTTTGTGTTATTCCTGTTAAACAACAGTCCTCACATTCCTGTTAATGCACCAGTGTCTGTGAATACTCGAGTTCTGCCTTGCCTTCAGACTGCTTCCACCTGGGTGCAACTGTGCTGGATTTGGTTGGATTCTGGGATGATGTACAAGTAAATGCCTAAATTTAAATTAAGCGTGTGACTGGCCGTTTATGCTTGGGCTTATCCACACCAGGCTCTTAGGGCCCCTTGACATAGGCAAATGTGTTAAAGTAGGGCCTGGTGTATTTCTGTGGACACCTGTCACAAAATAATAAGGGGTCTCTCCCTACCTCCAAACAACCAAATAGAAAAGAATTGTAAGAGAAAATACTTGGAGACAAATTTTCCATTATCTGTAGAAGTGGGTCAGGCTACTACACCTCTGCTGCTGCTCAGCCCTGCTCTCCTGTCAGGCACTGCTGCCTTGAGAACAGAGTCCTCAGCTACTTTCAGCAGAGGATCTGATGGCTTAGCTCCAACAACCTCCTGCAGAAGCTCAAACTGAGCTCTCAGGTTTGAATGAGCTCTGGGGGAGAATGGAATAATATCTTGAGTTATATCATCTGTTTGCTAAATGAATTTATCTAGACCCTAAATTCATCAGGAACCCAAAGGAAAACATTGTGGTAAGAATAAAGCAAAAATGGACTTGATTATTCTAAGTCCAGAATTGCACCTCCTCTGTGGATCCAATTCCAACACATAATCTCATTATTCCCCTCCCTTTTCCCCTGGTCACAGCAAGAATTTGCCCTCATTTATCTAAAAGTCACGTCTTTTATTCTGTTGAATGCAAGAAAACAGCAAAGACAACACAGTACTGGGCAAAATAACATGCAGAAGTAAGCAAGACCTTTCATCAAGCCCAGAAAGAAGTGGGTAATAAAAAGTGGTTGACATATGAGTATTCAGACTGTGGATCATCAGACACAGGACATGGCTGTTTTCTGCATTTAGTGGTGGGAGTGAGCACTGGGTGGATGTGTTACATGATTACTGATGGACCAAATGCACCAAAAAAGTAAAAGTCAGCTAATCATACCCTCATATAAGCTGATTCAACCAAATTCCCCTGAAACTTCAAAACACTGCAGCCAAAGAATCTTGGAGAGCACCAACATTCTCTCTGGAGGGTTTACAAGTTCTGGTTTTCCTGGTCTGATGGAAGAAGACAATCCAAAACGCTGTGAGAAGAACACCCATTGGGCTGCCAGCTGCCCGACTGGGAACACAGGATGTCAAAAACCCCTAAAAATCCCAGTCCTCTAGAGATTTCTATCTCTTTTTTTTTAGATAAATCATTCAAGTCAATTAAATTCCTGACAATCTGATTATCTTAATAACCCCAACATTCACTGCCCTCACATTTATTTAGTCTGAGCTCTTTCTTACTGCTATTCTGCCCACACTGTAGACTTTAGGAACTTGATTTAAGCAAATAAAATAAACACTTGTGGATAACCTAATTACAGTAAAAACCTCTGGGTTCTTGATATTTTTGGGGAAAGCAAAAAGGCCAGAAATATCAAATCTGAGAAAGTACTTAAGAAGCCAAGTCCAAGAATGCACACTTCAGTGAACACTTATGCATGGCACTCTGGGAAAAACCTCCTGTCTTTGTAGGCCCTGATGTTCTGTGTTTTTGTTTGCATCAGGGCGGAGATCCCACTGAAAAGCAGAGGGGACATTACCTAGGCAGGTGGTTTATGTACTTTCCTATAGACAAAGCCATGGATTTGAGCCCCTTCAACCTAGATTACTTAATGTGTCAGTGGCCTGTCGACAATAGTTGTGATACAAAAAATGGCTGTAACTCCAAGGCTGGAAATTTCCTTGTTATGATCCTTCAGACTCGGTGAGAGAACCACCTGACCTGGTTCAGGGGCGAGCCTTGAAAGGGCTGAGGATTCAGTCATGCTTTCCGCATAGTGCTTTGTACTAGTGGCATAGATGCCGGTTGAACCTGACCCTGCTGAAGTGCCTCTGTGCTGAAGGGCACTGAAGATGCACTCGAGGCAAGTGGTTTAAGATGTTACAGTTCTTGGCCACTGCTCCTCCTCTTAATGTCCAAAGCAAAGCTAAAAAAATGGCGTCTTCAGAGATGTCAGCTGTTTCAGTGAAAATTGTTTAATTTATGTTAAATCGTTTAATTTATTTGAACATGTCTTTCTGTCACAGGAGTAGGTTGTTAATTCCAGGAATGGTGTAAAATGGAGGACTCATTCTCAAACTGCAATAGCTGGATTTGTTAACTTGTTATTATCTGTTTCTTATCTCTCCCCTGGTTTCTTCAAGTCTAGATTCTGAGAACTTCATGCCTAAATTTAAAGTTGTAGTTCCTACTTTGCTACTCCCTACAGCAGGATCAAATAATTCCAATGGATTCCTTAATATATAATTATCAAAAATTTCCACTAATACATAAAACAAGATAAGCACCATCTCTAAATTATTTGAATTGCTAAAAGAGGACATAAAAACCATTATTCTCCTTCACAACAAACCCCACAAATCTGGCTGATCTTAGCATTGTTTTGCTCCAGTTAGAAAGCTTCCCCTGTGTCTCTTTACCTGCCTTTTCAGTGGATGCCATCAATAACTCAAAGTCAAGACTGAAATCCAGTCACTGTAGCAACAAGGAACAGTGACAAATGGCTGAGTTTGGGTCTCACAGCCATGAGACTAAAATATTCTCCAAAAACCAGAGAGATTGGACAAACAAATCTACACTCTGTAAGACAGATTTTCGCTTGCACAGCTTGGTGTGAGTGTCACAATAGTCGTGACCTCCTGCTGCTCTTTGGGAGATGTGAAGGTTCACTTTATCAAGACATTCAGAAGTTTTGGAGGTGCTAATTGTTTGTCCAAGTATTGAATTGCTCTGAACCACGCAAGTTTTTGCCACCCATCTGTTTCCAATTTGTTAACAGAGCTGGAGAAATTCATATGCAGGAACCCACTTCATCCCAGAGTTCTTTAAAATCTAATCCCCACCTCTGAATGTCCAGTTAGACCAATCTAAAACAATTAGGGAATGTGCAGTTAAAGCAACACAAGCTGCAAAGCAGCCTTTGGAAAGGCAATGCTAACTGTGTTTTTGTGGCACGCATTGATTTATTAGGATATACAGTGATGATAAGATAAAATTGCAATGAGCCTGGCCGGGAACCCAGAGGTCATGATCCCTACAGTATCACTGGATTTATCTGATCTGTATCATGAGGTCTTAATGGTAACTGTTGTTTTTTAAACAATATCTTTTGTTCTCTGTTAATGTACTCCTTGTTGCATTTGGACAGCAGTACAAACAGTCACAGCCATCTGATGATAAGTGTTGGCAAGGTGATAATCAGTTTGCTTGCCTTTAAATTCCTACAGTAACAAATAGATTAAAAAAATCTTAAAGGGTATTATAAATTACAGCAGAGTAATAATGATAGTTCAACTGTTTGTGAGAAACAAGGTTTGTAAGGAGAAACAATCTTTTGCTAGATTAACTGGTACACTTGCAAATAACAGAGAAATTTTCTGTCTCACACCTTTGTATTGTATCTTGTCCTTTTCTTTCTGTTGCAAGCACAACAATCTTTTCCCTTTTTCCCCCTAAAGCCCCAATGGGGACACAAAATGCTCAGAAAAAAACACTGGAGACCTTACAGGACACTATGTGCATCCCAGAGTGGGCATGTTTTCTCTGCTCGACATGTGAGAGATTTGGTGGAAGGTGGCTGGGGACAAGGACCTTGCAAGTCACAGAGGGGCCTGAGGAAACTCAGTCACGGGCAAGCTGCACTTGTGCTGCAAACAGAAGGAACCTTTTTTTTTCTGTCTATAATGAATGTTTTGAGCCTCCTGGTCATCAGCCAATCCTTCTTAGGTTGCAAAATCTATTGTAGGCATAAGTTGGATTTTCTCTAGGGGGGTTTTGTTACTCTTACTATTTCACATGGCTATTTCATATAAATGAAACCTAAGGTAATCCTGCTTATATCTACAAGTATGTATATGAACATGACTAAATTTCCTGTGACTACAGTTCAAACACTTATACCTCACTGGATCACACTCAACCCCAACGTAGCTAAGGGACATCCAGTCAATATAATCAAGAGATATAGAGAACTAGTTCTCACATCCTAAAGAAGATGCTTTGCTGTGACTGTGAAGATTGTAGGACAATACTGACACTGTAAATCATCTCTTTCACAGATTCAAGCTTCCTACTGTATGTCATCTTTCCTCATAGAGGAGTCACTTAACGTCTTTAATAATTTTATTTTTTTTTTGAGAGGAGAATCTTTTCTGAGGTAAGTGCAATTTTCATGGTATAGACAACCTGTGCCAATGTCAGTACTGAAGGACCTTCCAGCCCTTACCTCTGCTCCAGAAATTCTGCTGGAGCTCACAGGTCATATCTGTAAGTGTTTTGTGGGCATCCCAGATCCTCAGGTGTCTTGAGTAATGCTACACTCTGTGTTCAGTGTACTGAGTTATACCTTCAGTCTCTTAAAGTCTTCCTCAAATTGTCCTCAGTCAGCTTTCTTTGAATAATGCTGAATTCCCATTAAACTTTCTCACTGGCCTGCTCAGCCAGGTCACTTACAAATTCAAATTGCAAGTACTTGCTTTGGGCATCAGCCTAAGAAGGGTTTCTGGTATTCTAATGGTTTGACCATTTTTGAAGATACCAGAATGTAGTTTTCCACATTTGAAGCAAAGTAACCTCTGCTCATTTTAATCAGTGAATAAAGTTTATTCTTACAGATGCAACTCAGATTTCTCCTCGATACTGGTTTTCAGTGACTTTTGTTATTATATTGCTTCAGAAGATGTTCATATGCCTGCCTAGATCTTATCTTCATTTCTTTACATCAATGCATTGATGCAGGGAAGGTTTGTAACAACTCCTATCAGTTGTATGGACAGAAGTGTTTGGCATGTAAATTCAACAACATGACCTGGAGACCCATCACATGAAATTTTCTAAAGATCTCTGGCTTCTTAAGGACATGGTGGAGTTATACATAGTTTAAGATGTTGCTTTGTAAGACCTGCATGTTTTCATAGTCTTGACAGAATACTTACTAGTTGTATAATGAGGTTTGCACTATCAAAAACCTTGTTCAATAGAAGGAAAAGCATAATTTTAGTGTTTATAGACACAAAAATGGCTTTTGTAAGGGTAAATTAGACCAAAGCATTGGAATCATTTAGAGAAAGGTAATTTAGGTGACTCAGGAAGAAAGTAATTCCCTAGGCTGCCTTCCATTATTTCTTATAAATTCTCAGTTCAAATTCAGCCTTGAAGCAGGAAGATGGATTAAATGGCTTCCTGAGATGCCTTTACATTTATTTCCTGTTATGACTTTTCAAAGCTTATGAGAAATGAAGGTAGAATGAAAGGAACGCTCCCCACAGTTGTGGTTCTTCCAGACAGACCCTGAAATGTCTTTTTCCATTAATCTATTATACTCCAGGTGAAGAACTGGTGGAGTTGGTACAGGTGATCACTTAATTAAAAATACACAAAACAAATCACTCTTCAACAAAAAATAATAATCACAGAGTTAGCCTGAATTGCAAAACCAATTAATTTTATTATCACAACAATAAAAATGGCATAGACAGTCTATATAGTGTGCTTATCCAGTTACTTTGCTATGCAATAATATGCAGCAACTTGCCCTGTTTATGTGAAACATGAATAACTATGTTGAGTGATGTTCCTGGTACAGAAATAATATCAGTGCACCTACTAAAGAAATTATCTTTTCTCCAAAAATATATGAGATGTCAGGAAGTAATGAAATTAAACATTCAACTTGACAGCAGCAGTGGTTTTCTGGCAGTGAGGATAATTAAGAACTGAAATAAAGTACTTAGAAAAAAAGGAGGGAATCCGAGAGGAGGAATATATATGAGAGAGTACATATGTTTCTGAATTTACAGTTGTACAGAAGGGTGGGCTAGATGACTTCTTTGAGCCCATTTAGAATTGCCCTATGATGGCAGCTGTCTTCCAGTCTTCTCTTTTTATCTCCAGACTATGACATCTGTGAGGCTTTTTCATCTGGAAAACCTAACTGCAAAAGTTGCAGGAAAATCTGGTGTTGATGAAGCCTGCTGTTGGATGATAGACCATCAGCATAGAGAATGTGGCCTCAGACTCCCATGCAGCCTCCAGTGAATCTCAAGGGGTTCTTCATGAGAGGAAACATCATCAGCCAAGGTAAGATGCGGTGGGTGCAAAGGGCTGCATGTGCACTCTACATGGTTAACTGCTGTTGTGATTTATTTTCAAATTGTGTTTTTGTGCTTCTGCTGACTCTGGCAGACACAGGCATGAACCCAGCCCTTGAAGATGATTTTGGCTGTCTGCAGTGGAGCCTGTTCCTGTCTGTGAGAAGCCACTTATTCTAGAAGGAACTTGATATGATCCCTTACAGAGTTGAGAAGGTAAACTCAGGGCACAAAACAGGCTGGCATGAGATTGGCTCAGTTTCTAAGTCTGTAGCTTGTTTTCTGAATTACTTTAGGCTGATCTCTAAGCTCTCTGTACCTTGATTTTACCACCTGTAAGTTTAGGCTGGAAGTTGTGGTGATCTGTCTCATCATTTTGTAGTTTCAGAAGAGTCATAGCTGTGTAAGAACTAATTCCTGCAATGAGGACCTAGAACTCCCATACTCTTCCCTAAGAACTGTCTGCTGGAATTCTGTGGATCATACCTTGTCCATGCACCAACATTACTTCCCAGAAAACTGAGAGCACATTCCCTTAACTGCCTGGTTTTCACCAGGACAGTGAAATGTGCTCCAGCAAGACCGCTATGATAGCAGAAAGAAAAAGGCATTGGCCATGATTTCATGCTGCTCAGCTGTCCATAATGCCAGAAGAAACTTTGGGAGGGTTGTAGATTAAAGGGCTCTAGTCCCAAGGTCTGCCATCTATGGGGACAGGAGTTCTTCTTCATCTTGTTATTACATTTTCGGGTGTCACTGTCACAGGGAATAGGTGTCCTGAGACTGTCATCTGGCTCCTAACTTCAAAAGTCTGGACTGCTTTGAAGGCCAAGAGGAACAGAAAGATGAATCACTAATGGCAGCAGAAAGTGACATTACCTGTATGATACTCCATGCTGGAAGAGAGGCACACTATTAGAGATACATGTGCTCAGGTGAGGAACAGGCTATTCTGTGGAAAAGTGAAAGTGTAGACTCAAATTGTAACTTCAGTGTATAAGAGTAGATCACTGCAGGCAGCAGGACAGGGACACTGAGAAAAAAATGAATTTTACAGGACTACAGCTAGCAACACAAAAATATCCTTTTCATGATTAATAAAAGCTGAATGGAGTATTTGCTACATTAAATGTCTGCAGAAATGATGAATGGTACAACAAATTTCAGCTACATCATAGCAAAACTAGAGTAAGTATTTTGTTGCCAGAATAAAACTTGCCTTATTTACCTTATGGAAAGTATCTATTTGAAAACTTTTATTTTTTTAAAGTTACACTAAGTAATGTAAACTGCATTTGGCCACCATGTCAAAAGTAGACCCAAGCATCCCACATGGCTTCACATAGCATACTTTTCTCCTGAAAACTGAAAGCAAAACAGCTCATTTGCGAGGTTAAAGGGAAGGAAATAAAATTTATACACGGTTGTGTTTAAAATGGGCAGTATATCTCAGACGGAGAAAAGCACAACTGAATTCAGCTGAGCTCTCTAGTGTCAGAAACCAGAGAAAAACTGCTACTGTGTAAATATATGTAGAGTCTGATTTGGGGCTCTACCTGAGTACTGGGGAAATCCACAGGCAAGGTCTGTCTGCAGTTTAAACCCTGACCATCTCCTCCTGCATTCTCAGCTTGTGGGACTCCCTGAGATGTTCTTTCTTTAGCAGCAGTAATTCTTTTGAAGGTTGGTCTAGTCAAGCTACGCAGGACAGCTGTGATGGGTGTAAGTGCAGAAAGACAGCAGAAATGGAGAACAGAATAGGTCATATGGGATATCCATGCTTTTCATTACACAGAAACTGATCTCATAAGAGAGCCAGGAACTCCTCTGCAGGTGAGAACATTGTGTTGGAGGAGACCCAGACTGGTGATCCAAAGTCTTTGTACCTCTCCCCAGTAGCAAGTATAGGCCAGGGTCAGGGAAGGTGCAGATGGAGCTTGTTTCTCCTAGCAACCCTATACCAGAAGCATGGCCATTAGGTAAGGAAAATAAGATTATTTTAATTCACAGTGGGGGTGAATCTGGGCCCATAACCTTAACATCATGGGAGTTCAAAGGTGAGGGGTACGGCTTGTCCAGACCCAAGGATTTAACCATAGCGTGCCAGTTGATGAAGGTATGAGGAAAGAAAAAGCAGCAGCCAACAATTCCTAAGCAATTCTTGCTATGTTCCCCTCAGGGTCTGCAAAGCACACGTGCATCCTGTGGCTGTGACGGGAAGGAGGGAGATGTTAGGGCGGGGGGAGTCCCGTCTGCCCAAGCACCTTCCTGAGAAAGGTGGCTCTTGTGCTGTGCTGGAGCTGAACTCAAGGATGGTGTTTGCCTGGAAGCCGTGAGCAGTTCCAGATGCAGCTCCACAGGGTGGTGTGGGGCCAGCACACAGGCAGCTGCTTCTGGCATTTGGTAAAACCCAGGAGGGCAAAGCTGCCTTAGCTGCATGTAAATACTTTCTCATGCTGTAGCAAATCCTGCTAATGAGCAGCCTGGCTTTTCTTGGCTTTCACCGGGCTACTTCTCTGATGTGAATGTTTAGTCTTGCTTGATTCTTAATCCATGCTTCATGAATACCAGTGAGTTGCACCTTATTTCTGTTAGCTCTGAAGAGCCTCACTGCTCTCTGCAGAGGGCTGGCCATCACAGTGGTCACTAGTGTCAGCACTCTGCTGTGTGGTTTGGTCCTAGCCAGCTTTCAGCCATGGCATTAGTTTGAGCCTTGGAAAGCATGCTGCTTTTCCAAAATCAAGGCGACCTTGCTTTAGTGAGCTCCAAATTGTCAGTTATGAGAGCAGGTGAGTCACTGACCCATTTCCAACAGAGATACTTACAGAAGTGCAAATAATGAAGTGCCTAATTGATGCCAGAAGTGTTTCCAGTTTTACCTGTGAATATCTGGGTTGCTCCTCCTTGTACCATGTCTCTGTCTCCCAACGACTGCAGCTGAGGCTTTCAGATAAGCTGCTCTGGCAGCAGTCAGTCTGTGCCCTATGCAGGGCAGGGGTTGTGCACTGTAACCCATCGCAGTGGCTGCACAGCCCCGTGCCCAGGTAATGTGCTGCCTCAGGCAGAGATCAATACTCACTTCTGACCCTGGTCCTCCTTTGGGACAGTCTTAGCCTGACATTTTAGATGGTCCAAATGGCCCTGGTGTGTAAAAGAGCTTAACAAGCAGGTTGCTGTTTGCACTTGTGCCCCTTACTGTGTATGCATTGCTGGTGTCTAAGCTTTTTCTGCAATATTTTTCATGAAAAATCAACTCCTTGGAAGATCGTTTTAGCTTTGCTCACATCTCCTCAAGCTCATGTCAGGTATGGCTGTAAGCAGTAGCTGCAGAATTTATAAACAGGGCAAATTCATCACTGAATGTATAATGAGCCAGGCCTTGGAAATGAAGGACACCAGTTTCTTTCTTCAGTATCCTGTCTGGTCCATCTGACATGCTCAAGCCAAATAGGCACCATCAGGAGCATTCACACTCTGGGCAGCAGTGGGGAAAAGCAACAAAGTGGCATTTCACAGCCTGAGCCACTACTATTGTTTTACACAAGATCTATAAATTAAATAAGGTCTCAAAGCTTCTCAGTAAATAAGGGCTTCTAAATAAATGCCATTAAAAAAAGACAGTCTCGGAAATGAGCAAATTTCTCTTTCTGTGAGTCTTACTGTATGCTGGCCATGAAAAATATCTTTGTCTCAGTCCTTGATAGTTTACAGTTTGATCTCTGTGTGGAAACAAGTGACAAAGAGTATTTGAGATGTTCTGTTTTCGGAAATCTATAGTGGAGGTTTATTTAGGTAAATGAGGGAATCCTCTAGAGATTTGAGAGAAAATCTGGAGAGGCTTACAGGCTAAGAACATTGGCCTGTGCTATGTTTCTGAAACACCTTCAGCTGTGGCTAGACTTGAGGAAATTTAAATGAGGTTTGTAGTTGGGATGGGTCCAGAAGAATGTTTTGTCTCCTCCAGTTCACTACAGTGGGAAGAGGTGGGAAAGGTGTCGATAAACAAAAATGAACAGAAATGAAAAGGCTGCCATAGCTGCCTGACAATTAAAACATGTGAGACACACTTTTTTTCCTTAACTCCAAGTGATGAGTTTTAAGGACCGCATTCTCATGTTTGCCATACCAAACTAAATGGGGAGTAACTCCCAGACATCTCCTCCTTTGCACCAGGAGACACACATGAATCTAGATCCAAAAGGAAAGCCGAATGGGTCATCATGCTGGGTAGTGATGCAAAGTATCAGAGCTAGAAATCAGGCCACAGGCATTACAATAAGGACTAGAGGCACCCCACTCTTACATGCACTCCCAGCATGTGTTCAGGCTCTGCTGATTTCTCTGTGCATGACCTAAAATGTTTTATATTTAGTTCCTTCAGCCTTTTCCTTAAAGAAATTGCTTAGCTCTGCTGCTGAGGGGACAGATGGCCATGGAGGTCACGTGTTTGGTGGTTACAGAGAGGGATGTCTCCAAGACCTCTATCACCCTACTCCCACCTGCTGGTTTGAATGTCTTGAGTCTGTATAAAGGGAAGATGAAGCCACAAAAGGACCTGGCAAAGGAGTCCTTGAATTTTAGCTATGGGAAAATATGCCTTTGGATTTATGAACTGTGGCACAAATCTCCTGACTGCCACCAGGGATAGCTATGGCCTCATTTGTGTTTGCTTCCTTGCCTGTTGAGGAAATCCTCCTCCCTTGCCCCTTTTGCCATTGGCATCAGGCTGGGCTGTGCACCCACTGCCTCTCCTGTGCTGAGCTGGCTGTGCAGCTTCAGTGTGTGGGAACAGATTTGTGAACTGTCTAGAAATAAACAGTCAAGCTATCCTACCCACACAGGCAAATCTGACAGTGTATGCCCAACACTGCATTCCTTTGGGCTGGAAGTCCTCCTTTATGCCTTCATAATTTTATTGCATGCATTTTTTTCAACCAAAGCAGTCTATTGCTTCTCCCCATAGAACCATTAGGTATGTGACATTTTCACCAAAACAATAGTGTTTTCAAATGGTGCCAGTAAAATGCTGCCAAAGCCAAAGTCTTGAGCAGTGCTTGAGTAATCTCTTTATAGCTCCTGTGCAGAGCAGAAATAAGACAGTGTCACTTACAAGTGAGGAATGCCACTGATACGTTCCTGCCTGTCTTTTGGGTCAGAAAGGCATCAGTTTTTCTGAGCACCATTTAGACCCTTGGTTTGTTTGACAGACTGTAGATCTCTGGAGTCATATGAAATGTGCTGTGTTGTAGAGCTGGAGAACAGCAGCTGCAGTGCATTTGGCTGTCCTGGAGCAGCTGATGGGGCCAACAGTTCACCCTGTGGCATCTCAGGTTCAGGCAGACAAACCCCATTTATACCCCTGCTCCTCTGATGAAATCAGCCTTAGCAGTTTTATGGACATGCTGGTGATAACAAGCAGAACATATTCTAGTGAGCAAAAGTTCAAAAAATTAAAATTAAAATCAGAGACATTCAGTTATATTTAAGTTCCAGGATTCCCTCATCCAAATCCATCCTACAGCCACAGAGCTCCAAGACAATTGTATGAAGCCCCTAAATTTCTGCTTAGCTAAAAGATGTCCCCAGTCAGTCACAGACACCATCTGAAGACTTGTAGGTTGGAGGAGGTACCACTTCCTTTGCTAAATTGCTTCAGTAATTAAAC